>CAUYLG010064656.1:0-44802 GCA_963573385.1 Cacajao melanocephalus
TGTTCTTTTAGCTCACAGAAGTTTCTTATTATCCACCTTCTGAAGCCTGATTCTGTCAGTTCATCACACTCTTTCTCCATCAGGCCCTGTTCTCTTGCTGATGAGGAGCTGCGATCCCCTGTAGGAGGAGAGGCATTCTGATTTTGGGTGTTCTCAGCCTTTTTGCACTGGTTTCTTCCCATTTTTGTGGATTTATCCACCTGTTGTCTTTGTAGTTGCCGACTTTCAGATTGGGTCTGAGTGGACGTCTGGCTTGTTGGTGATGAAGTTTTTTCTGTTTCTTAGTTTTCCTTTGGCGGATGCCCGTTCCCCACAGAGCTTGGCCTTCCCGGGTTCAGCTGTGCTTACTGTGAAACTCTCAGTCCTCAGCGCTTCCAATTGCTGTTTTCCTTGTGGGGATGGGACCAGCCGAGCCAGACTCAAAGGGCACCCAATCCTGTATACTCCGCACTGAGAAGCGCCACGCCAGGGCGCCAGCAAAACAGTCGCGCTGGCCAAAAGAGTCACGCTGGCGACTCCTGTGGCTCCTCTGCTCGGTATCTCCCAGTTTGTGGGCAACAGAAATTCGTCTGAAATTGCAGCGTCCACTCGCTCTCTGCGCTTTCACTGGGACCTACAATCCTGAGCTGCTGCTAAACGGCCATCGTGGATCTCTCTCCGCCCGGTGATGAAGTTTTTTCTGTTTGTTAGTTTTCTTTTGGCAGACGTCCCTTCCCCACAGAGCTGGACCTTCCCGGGTTCGGCTGTGCTTGCTGTGAAACTCTCGGTCCTCAGCACTTCCAATTGCTGTTCTCCTTGTGGGAATGGGACCAGCCGAGCCCGTCTCAAAGGGCACCCCGTCCCGTATACTCCGCACCGAGAAGCACCGTGCCGGTCAAAAGAGTCGTGCTTGTGACCAGTGTGGCCCCTCCGCCGGGAATCTCCCAGTCCGTAGGCAACAAAAATTCATCTGAAAGTGTGGTGTCCACTCGCTCTCTGTGCTTTCACTGGGAGCTACAGTCCTGAGCTGCTGCTAACCGGCCATCTTGGATCTCTCTCCGTGATAGAGGTTTTTAATTAAATCCTAAAAAATACCAGTATTAGCTGAATCACCTTCCCTACAGGGGCATTAGAGAATGCTAAGTTCAACTTTCATATTTAGCTTCAAGCCCATCGTTTTACCAGGATAGCATTTTATGGTTTTATTCCTTGCTGTGGTTTTTATGAGAGAAACAGGTAATGATCTGCATATTCTAATTGGTAATGCTTTCCAATAATATTGTAATTATTATAACAGTTCTATAACAGTTCTCTGAAAACTGTGGAGAGATCTGTGGCTGAGGGAAGAGCATTGCCTCCCTGGTTCTGTGACAAATGAGGATTTTTTTTTTAAATTCATAACTCCATTAATCAATATTTATTGAGTACATACTATAACAAAGGTATTGTTAAGAATTGGAGGAATTATAAAGCATAGTTTCTGTCCATAAGGATCTTATGATCTAAGGAGACAAACGTAAACAAGATAGCAAGATATCAACATAATAATTTAGTACATGCAATCAGGCAGTACTTTCTTTAGAAGTGAAATGAACTCCTCTTGGGACAGATGAAATTTTCGAAATATCCTGATTCAGATTAATTTCTTTTTTTTTTTAATTGCATTTTAGGTTTTGGGGTACATGTGAAGAACATGCAAGGTTGTTGCATAGGTACACAAATGAGGATTTTAATCTGATTCATAACATTTTACAAACAGCTCCATCTTGACCAGACTACTGTATTGGGCGATGTATTCAATTTATTAATGTTTCACATTGGGCCTAAGTACCTACAATGGGGAAATGACAGCAAGTGAGTACCAGTGACCTCATTAACTTTACTAACACTGCTAAACGAATGGCTTGGCGTTATGGAAGTTTGCCCCATAGAAACCTGTCTACCTGAGGACAGTAACACAGTCTTACTATTGGCTGCTTCAGAGATTTATATGCTCTGTCACTTTGCTTACTTGCATATACCCCAGTGCTTTTTCCAAGTAATATTTTTTTTTGTCCAACTGATACCTCCCTGTAAATGAGATGCATCTTTGGTTTGACTTGTTTATCATCACATATCTATAATGCTTTAGAAAGTCAAATGCTTCAGGGTTTAGTTTCAGGAAGCAGAAATCATTCTAGATATTTTACAAAGAAAGAGATTTAAATATAGGGAATTAGGTCCTCATAAAATTGGACTAATGAGCTCAAATTGGGCTTGCAGGAGTGACTCCCAGAATAATACTGATAAACTGGCCTAACATTTTAGCTTCTACTTGATCATGAAGATGAGGAATCAGGAGGCTGCCATGGAACTGTAGAATAGAAGAACTCAACACAATAGCCACACAGCGCTAGTGATAGGACACTGGAACTCTGTAGCAGAAAAACCCAGCATCTCTCCTCCCTAAACATACAGAGAGGGCAGCAGGGTGATTGCCATCATATCCCTTCTACCTTTCAGATCTCACATGATTCCATCTAATTGGTGGGTCCTGATTGTAGAACTTTTGCTGCAGGGGAATGTAGAGAAAATATGAATTTAGCATTCTAGCTTCTGCAGTACTGAAAGGCATATTAGAAGGATGTTGGAATGGTGTGGTTAATTTGCTATTTTCATCTAAAGAAACAGAAGTATGTAACAGATAAGAAATCTGAGGCTGGGCATGGTGGCCCACGCCTATAATCCCAGCACTTTGGGAGGCCGAGGAGGGTGGATCACCTGAGGTCGGGAGTTCAAGACCAGTCTGACCAATATGGAGAAACCCCATCTCTACTAAAAATACAAAATTAGCTGGGCATGGTGGTGAATGCCTGTAATCCCAGCTGCTCGGGAGGCTGAGCCAGGAGAATCACTTGAACCCAGGAGGCAGAGGTTGCACTCCAGCTTGAGCAACAAGAGTGAAACTCGGTTTCAAAAAATAAAAAAAAGAAAAATCTGTGAGTTCTCTTCCTCTTCCTATGACCTTTGATTTTCATTTAGATGAATACATTTTTTCACTAAAGTAGTAAAAATTTTAAAATGGCTCTGCAGTGTTTTTCTACTATTTATCTGAAACAGCTTAGCACTTCCATAGCCCTTCCCCAAGTATTGATTGAAGATGTAGTAACCAGGGTCTCAGAAGTTTTCCATCTCCTTCCATCTTCTGTTACAGCCAGTTACTCCTGATTTCTCCACTGACTCCCATTTATTTTTCTCTTACCCTATGTACAGTCCCCTCCTATTGTTGCTTTGGTGGGGTTGTGTTGCGTGTTCTCAGCTTTCTTTCTGGAAGCTGTCTTTGGGATATTCATTGTTTCTAGACTTAGCAGCCATAAAATTTCTGACTCAAATTCCTGCCCGTTCTTAAAAACCTAGCCTGAGTATGTCACTTGGACCCCCAAATATCTAGGAGGGAGTCTGATTAGTAACAGTTATGTTACTGAAATGCTCTTAAAATGTTTCATTACAAAAATTTCAAAAAGAACTAGATATGTCAATTGAGAAAATTAGAACATTTAGAGGCTGCCTTTATATTCCATTGCTGAGCTGCCCTTATCTTGCTAGAATCAGCACTTAGCACAGTCACAAAATAGTCATGCAATATTGGTTGAATTAATCACGTAATTTAATGACCGTGAAGCCACAGTTCCAGAATTCATTCATATATTTTGATAAGTAAGAATTAAGCTTTAAGTTTTTATGCATCTTCTTTTGGCATGCAAACCTTAGAAAGTGCTATATTATTAAGCCATCTGACTCTACAGTGTGGCTTAATTATAAGAGGAAGCAATTAAGCTATGGATTAGTCAGCTCTCCTCAGGTAATTTATTGGCTCACATAACAGAAAGGACAGGCACAGTCTTCAAGGGCAGCTGGTCAGACCTCACATGATGTTTTTAGAACATTTAGAATCTTCTTTTCACATCCATTGGTTGCTACTTTCTGCTGTGTTTAATTCATTGTCAGGCTATCCATAATGGCTTCAAGCCCTGCAAGAACACATTAACCCAATACCAAATCACATGAGAAAGAGAGTTCACTTCCTGGCAGCACAAACATAGGTTCAGTTCTAAGACTTGAACCTCCCTTCACACTGATTGGCCTGACTTGGGTCAGGTGCCCATCTATGAAAAAGTCAGTGGCTGGGGGAATGGGATAATCTGATTGACTTAGTCTTGATCTTAAAGTCCATCCCCAAATCCAAAGGTAGAGTCAGCCTCATCATGGACTGAGAATGGGGCTAGGGTGGATCCCCAAATGGAAATCTAGGGATTTTTATCACGGGAAACAGTGTAAGTCCTGGATAGCAAAAGCAACACATGTCCACCACAAATAGAAATCAAGCTACCCCTACCATGAAGATACTGTGTCCCCAGAAACTTAGAGATGAGATATGAAGTCAAGAACCATCCTGAAATTTCTGGCTATGTTCCAGTGCTCTGGACCACAGGACATCTCACTTGGTTGAGTTGGACTTTCTGAAAAAACATTTTAAAAATGTATTATTATTATTATTTTTAGAGATAGAATCTTGCTCTGTCACCCAGGCTACAGTGCAGTGGCACAATCATAGCTTACTGTAGCCTCTGTCCTGGGTCAAGAGATCCTTGATAGCTGGGACTAGGACTGTAGGCACATGACATCATGCCTTGCTAAAAAAGCACTTCCCTGATAGCTGGGACTAGGACTATAGGCACATGACATCATGCCTTGCTAAAAAAAACACTTTTTTTCTTCCCCAAGATGGAGTCTTGCTCTGTCACCCAGGCTGGAGTTCAGTAGCATGATCTCAGCTCACTGTAACCTCCGCCTCCTGGGTTCAAGTGATTCTCCTGCCTCAGCCTCCTGAGTAAGCTGGGATTACAGGGGCATGTCACCACACTGGCTAAATTTTGTATTTTTAGTAGAGACGGAGTTTCACCATGTTGGGCAGGCTGTTCTTGAACATCTGACCCCAGGTGATCCACTCACCTCAGCCTCCCAAAGTACTGGGATTATAGGCGTGGACCACCGCACCGGGCCAACACCTTTTTTATTTTTTAAAGGAAACAACAAAGCCAAGAGCCAACATGCAAGCTTTAAGGACATGAGTCTAGAGTTAAACCGAGATACACCAAGATGGAATACACCCTGCAGTTCTCAAGAATGATTCAGGAATCTAGGCATTGTTTGTCCAGATTTTCGTTTTTAATTTAAAATTGTTTTTATAATAAAGTAACATTCAAAAAGAAAAAAATCCAAACATACACAAATGTTAGAGAGTAGTAAAATGAACTCCCATCTACTCACCACACAAATTCAATTACTATCTAGATTGTCATTTTCTTCATCTATCATCTCCTTTTCCCCTTTTGCTGAAGTATTTTAAAGAAAATCCCAGATACCAGGCCATTTTACCCCTACATACCACAGTACCAAAATTTTTTTTAAAGAAAAAAATGGCCTTGTTTTGTTAGTTATTTAATACATCTAGAAAGGATTCAGCTACAAATCCAAATATGCTGGGATATCAGAAGCTTAAACTAGTTTTTCCTAAAACCCTAGAAGCCAAATACACCTTTGACCCAGTATTAGGCCTAGAAAGCATTCACAATACAGCAATATTACGGCATTCCACACAGTAAGAAAGGAATTAAAAGGATAAAAGTTTGTTCTGTGTCTGAATGGACAGAACTTTGGCTGCCTTACTGTTGAAGCAGTTTAGACATTTTGAAAACTACTGGAGCTGCCAGTTTTGTGGATCTGATTGTCTTTAACAGTTGTCTTTTTTTTCTTTTTTTTTTTTTTTTTTTAGGAATTAAGGGTTTCTCCCTTGGGATTTCAACATTATTGTTTACTTTTCTGGCAACTGAATTCCTTAGAAAACTACTTATAAATTGCATGTGAAGCTCAAAGTTTATTTTAATGTTTTAAAATACTATCTTGAGTTTTAACACAGGCAACCCAGTCTGGTTAGCCTGAGCCAGTTTCTTACGTTTGGATTGATATGCTGGCATAACCTGTTTCCAAAAGAAACTGGTGGTTGGAATTTTTACACTAAAAATGTCAATTAGGACTGTTTTCAGAAAGATTGTAAATAAAAATTTAGACCTGTGGCTTAACAGTATCTTTTTAAGTAAAATATCTGGTATAATTTCTACCAAGTTGCCACAAACCTTCCCATCTCCCCCAGACTATAATTCAAAAGGTCCCATTGAGTCTTTGATCTTTAGCAGCATGACTATTGATATTGATCTAGGTAAAACAAGGCAGGGTAGAAAGAGCAGCTGGAAATAGCTATTGATTTATTCATTTGATAAATATATTTGGAGTTTTTGTTACATGCCAAGTGCTATGTTAAGTTCTGTGGGTAATTTAAAGAGGAAATGACAAGAACCCTGGTTACAAGTGCTTGTCATCTACTGGAGATAAGCCCTTACGCTAAGTAGAATATGAAGTGCTGTAAGAGGACAATGGGAATTCTGAAAAGGAGAAAATTTGTTACTCCCAGATTCTGAGATCTGGGAGGCTGCAAGGAATTGAAATAAACTGAGGAATATATATTGGATCTGGATATGCAGAAATACGCAGGAAAGAACATAAAGGCCTTGCAATTATTATAAAACATTGCATTGCTTTTTTTTTTTTTTTTAATTGAGACAGAGTCTTGCTCTGTCACCCAGGCTGGAGGGCAGTAGCATGATTTCAGGTCACTGAAACCTCTGCCTCCTAGGTTCAAGCGATTCTCTTACCTCAGCCTCCTGAGTAGCTGGGACTACAGGCTCGTGCCACCATGCTCAGATTTTTGTGTCTTTAGTAGAGACAAGGTTTCACCATGTTGAATAAGCTGGTCTTGAACTCCTGACCTCAAATGATTTGCCTGCCTTAGACTCCCAAGTGCTGGGCTTACAGGCATGAGCCACTGCACCTGGCCTGCAGTGCATTTTTTAGGAAAGATCCATAGGGAGGCTACTGCCTGAACAAGTGATTTTGCTGTTTGTCGGCTTATGTCTCCTTTTTTTTTTTTTTTTTTGAGACAGGGTCTCATTCTGTCACTGAGGCTGGAGAGTATAGTGGCATGATGATGGTTACTTCAGTCTCTGTCTCCCAGGCTCAAGTGATTTTCCTACCCCAGCCTCCTGAGTAGCTGGGACTATAAACGTGTGCTACTCCTGGCTAATGCTTTTTGTATTTTTCTTTGTAGAGACAGGATTTTGCTATATTGCCCAGGCTGATCTCAAACTCCTGGGCTCAAGCAATCCTCCTGCCTCAGCCTCCCAAAGTGCTGAGATTACAGGGGTGAACCACAGGACCTGGCTGTCAACTTATGTCTTATATAATACATATGTATCATGTATAATTTATCTCTAAGTTATGTCTTACAAGTTGTAAAAGGGACAAAAGAAATGACATGGCAATAGCCGGGCATGGTAGCACCTGCCTGTAGTCATAGTCACTTGGGAGGCTGAGGTGGGAGGATCCCTTGAGTCTGAGGCTGCAATGAGCTATGATCATGCCACTGTAATATGAGTGACAGAGTGAGTGCCTGTCCCAAAATGTTAAAAAAAAAAAAAAGGGCTGGGCACAGTGGCTCACACCTGTAATCCCAGCACTTTGGGAGGTCAAGGTGGGTGGATCACTTGAGGTCAGGAGTTTGAGACCAGCCTGGCCAACATGGTGAAACCCTGTAAAAATATAAAAATATAAAAATTGGCTGGTTGTGGTGGTGCATGCTTGTAATCCCAGCTACTCAGGAGGCAGAGGCAGGAGAACTACTTGAACCTGGGAGGTGGAGGCTGCAGTGAGTTGAGATCATGCTACTGCACTCTAGCCTGGGCAACAGAGTGAGACTCCATCTCAAACAAAACAAAACAAAAGAAATAAACAAAAAAGAAACAAAAAGATATAAAAAGTGAAGAAAATGAAATTACATAGCTAATACTTGATTTATTTATTTAAATTGACATAATAATTGTACATATTTATGGGGTATATGCAATGTTTTGATACATACGATGTATGGTGATCAGATCAAGGCAATTAGCATTGCATCATCTCAAACATTTATTATTTCTTCTTGTTGGGACATTTCATGTCTTCTCTTCCAGCTATTTGAAAATACATATGATTGCTAACTATAGTCATCCTAAGGTGCTATAGAACACTAGAATTTATTCCTCTTATCTAGCTGTAATTTTTTATCCTTTAAGGAGTCTGTCCTTATCCTCTTCTTCCCCATGCTCTTTCCAGTCTCTGGTAACCTCTGTCCTCCTTCTTATTTCTAGGAGATCTTTTTATTATTATTATTTTTTTAAGCTTTTCTACATATGAGAGAGAAAGTGTGGTGCTTACCTTTCTGTTCCTGGCTGATTTCACTTAACATAATTGTCCTTCAGTTCCATTCATGTTGCTGTGAATGACAGGATTTTGTGTTTTGTTTTTTTTTTTTTGAGACAGAGTTTTGCTGTTGTTGCCCAGGCTGGATTGCTGTGGCGTGATCTCTGCTCACTTCAACCTCTGCCTTCTGTCTTCAAGTGATTCTCCTGCCTCAGCCTCCCGAGTAGCTGGGAGGCATGTGCCACCATCCCCAGCTAATTTTTTTTTTTTTTGTAGTTTTAGTCGAGATGGGGTTTCTTCACGTTGGTCGTGGCTGATCTCGAACTCCTGACCACAGGTGATCCACCCACCTTGGCCTCCCAAAGTGCTGAGATTACAGGCGTGAGCCACTGCACCTGGACTGGATTTCATTCTTTTTAATGGCTGATTTGTACTTCATTGTGTGTTTATACCATATTTTCTTTATCCATTCATCTGTTGTTGGACACTTAGGTTGATTCTATATCTTGGCAATTTTGAATACTGCTGCAATAAACATGGAGTGTAGATATCTCTTCCACACACTGATTTCCTTTCCTTTGGATAAATGCCCAGTAATGGGATTGCTGGATCACCTGATAGTTCTACTGGTAATTTTTTGAGGAACCTCCATATTGTTCTCCATAGTAGCTGTACTAGTTTACATTCCCACCAACAATGTATGAGTTCCTTTTTCTTTACATTCTCACCTGCGTTTGTTATTTTTTGTCTTTTTTAATACTGTCCATCCAAACTGGGGTGAGATAATATCTCATTGTAGTTTTGATTCCCATTTCATTGATGTTTAGTGATATTGGGCATTTTTTCATATATTTATTGAACATTTGTATATGTTATTTTGAGAAATGTCTATTCAGATGGTTTGCCCATTTTTAAATTGGATTTTTTGTTTTATTTTGTGTTTCTGTTGAGATGTTTGATTTTCCTGCATATTCTGCTATTAATCCCCCTGCAGGATAAATAGTTTGCAAGTGTTTTCTCCCATTCCATAGATTGTCTTCATTCTCTTGATTGTTTCCTTTGCTGTGCAGGAGCTTTTTAGTTTGATATAATCTCATCTGTTTATTTTTGCTTTTGTTGCCTGTGTTTTTAAAGTCTTACTCATAAAATCTTTTCCCAGACTAATGTTCTGAAGTGTGTCCCTTATGTTTTCTTCTAGCAATTTTATGCTTTGTGCCTTCAAGCCATTATGAATTGAGTTTTGTATAAGGTGAGACGTAAGAGTCTAGTTTCATTCTTTTGCATGTGAACATCCAGTTTTCCCAGCACCGTTTGTTGAAGACACTGTCCTTTCCTCAGTGATTGTTCTTGGGATACATGGTAAATAGTTTGATGCTACATCTAATCTGTATTCTGTGAATCTGTTGAAAGCTTTGCTTCCATAAATCCTCCAAGATTTTGAAATGAATAGAAACAAGTTTCTTGTTGTTTTAGAATGCTTTAATGGGATTGCATCGCTCTTAAGATTTGAATTCTGTTACACAATTTGCAAAGTTCTCTATGATCATTTTATCAGGGTTGATGTGTGTGATCAAAGAGTATCTAAATATAATGCAAGCCACTGAAAAAAGTCAGTTGAATGTTGTTATATGGGTAGTAGGCAGTAATAGATATCACATGATAATACATTTATTCCGTCTTGTTTGACACTTTTCTTATCCTGTTTCTTACATGAGCCATTAGCTGAAGCTTACTTTATGGAATAGATGGATTCTTTAAATATTCTCTATAAAGTGAATTTCTGTACTTTAAGTCTTTTCCATACTAAATTTTATTATAGAATTAGAAATTGATCCTTCTGTAAGGACTGTTGACCTTAGGATAAAAAAATTTAAAATTTCAAGCATATATTGAAAGGAACTGAAAATATGATATACTAATTTAACTCATTTTAATATATAAACATATATTCAAAACATGAATTTAAATCAAGATCATTTCTATTTTTAATCTAGTAAAATAAAGGTTAAACTAAAAATATGTCAATGACTTTATTAAATATAATACAGCAGAATGAATAATCTTCACACTTTACCAACATCCAAGTCTCAATAATTTTTAGCAGAATAGCATGTGATTTTCATATCCTGCTGAAAATTATTGAGACTTGTTTTTTAGTACCTTTAGAAATTGTTGACTTTGGGAAACATAAGTTGATCTTAAGCCATGGTACAGAGTTTGGATTTTTATTTTATTTTATTTTAATTAATTAAATTTTCAAATAGCTGAAAGAGAAGACATGAAATGTCCCAACAAGAAGAAATAATAAATGTTTGAGATGATGCAATGCTAATTGCCTTGATCTGATCACCATACATTGTATAAATCAAAACATTGCATATACCCCATAAATATGTACAAGATATTATTTCCACCAGTATTTAATGTGAAATAGCTTTAGTTTGTAAACTTTGAACCTCCTCTCTATGTGTAAAAGTACAAAAAATAGAAGTAGAAGGGGTCAAGATGTAATAAACAGCACTGATTAAGTTCTATTTCACCACCTTAAGTCTTTCTAGAATCTCCTTGTTTTTTCTTATGTTCATTGCCACTATTCAATTTTAGATGGGTAGCTAGCTCTCATTTGTGACTCCCTGTCTTGAGCCCTGATATCTTTCACTGCATTCTCCATCCTGCAGAGTGAAATTTCTAAAATACCAAATCTAATAGTTAATTTTTTTTTTTTGAGACGGAGTTTCACTCTTTTTGCCCAGGCTGGAGTGCAATGGCACGATCTCAGCTCACTGCAACCTCTGCCTCCCAGGTTCAAGCGATCTCCTGTGTCAGCCTCCCAAGTAGCTGGGATTAGAGGCTCTCCACCATGCCCGGGTAATGTTTGTATTTTTAGTAGAGATGGAGTTTCATCATGTTGGCCAGGCTGATCTCAAACTCTTGACCTCAGGTGATCCACCTGACTCAGCCTCCCAAAGTGCTGGGATTACAGGAATGAGCCACCGTGCCTGGCTTTTATTATTTCATATTTGTGAGACAGGGTTTTGCTCTGTCACCCAGTTTGGAGTGCAGTGGCGCAATTACAGCTCATTGCAGCCTTGACTTCCCAGGCTCAAGTAATCCTCCTGCCTTTGCCTCCCAAAGTGCTAGGATTACAGGTGTGAGCCAACTTGCTTGGCCTGGATTTTTATTTTAAATGAAATTATTTGGTACCTGTTATCATTTATCAGAAATATAGAGAAATAATGTTAAGTCAGTGTTATAAATTTGGAAATAACTGATTTCTACCTATTATCAGTGGTTCTCAGTTTTGGCTGCAAAGTAGAGAAAGTTAGGAACTATACATGTCTGGGTGCCATCAACAAAATTTCTGATTTTTATTGAGTCAGACTGGGGTCAGGCCTCCACATGTTTAAGAAGCTGCACAGGTGATTGTAATGCCATCAAGGTTGCTAACTGCTGAGGACAAAGGGTTGATTCCAGTGGGCAGATGGTAGTTTCCAGGCAGTTCACTCAAGGAACCACAAATGCAGCACCCTGAAAAGCTTATCTGAAGATCAAGGCTGGAACCAGATAGCACATGCAATGTTTATAAATTAATGTTTATTAAATGTATTCAAAAGATAATCACAGAGCTGGGGCTGGGTGTGGTGGCTCCTACCTATAATCCCAACACTTTGGGAGGCCCTGGGGTAGGAGGTTTGTTTGATGCCAGGAGTTCAAGATCAGCCTGGGCAGCAAAGAGAGACCCTGTCTTTCAAAAAAAAAAAAAAAATTAGCCGGGCATGGTGGTATGCACCTGTAGTCTCAGCTACTGTGAAGACTGTGCAAGAAGATCTCTTAAACCCAGGAGTTCCAGGCTGCAGTGAGCTATGATCATGCCACTGCATTCCAGCCTGGGTGACAGAGTGAGATACTGCCTCTAAAAATAAATTAATAGAATATTAAATGACAATATATATTAATGAAAATTTAGAGGCAGTACTTCAAGAATGACTCGTTAGGCCAGGCGCAGTGGCTCAGGACTGCAATCCCAGCACTTTGTGAGGCTGAGGTGGATGCTTGAGTCCTGGGGTTTGAGACCAGGCTGGCCAACATGGCAAAACCTTGTCTCTACTAAAAATACAAAAATTAGCTGGGTGTGGTGGCAGGTGCCTGTAGTCCCAGCTACTGAGGAGGCTGAGCCATGAGAATTGCTTGAACTTAAAAGTGAAGGTTGCAGTGAGTCAAGATGGCACCACTGCACTCCAGCCTGAGTGACAGAGACTGTCTCAAAAAAAAAAAAAAAAAAAAAAGAATGACTCCTTACCTTAGATTTTGACAATGGAATTTAACAGACTATACTTAATGTGTTGAGTTGATTCTGATATCTCAGTTCAATACGAACACACCTTATTAGTTGTACAATCTCTATGTTGTATAGGTATGTGTATGTGTTGGGAATAGCTTGGACCATTTAAACTTATATCCTGCTCATTTTGTTTGTATTTTATATTTTCTGTATTGAATCACTGTATGCAATAGTTTCTCCTACTTATTTTTATTTTTTGCTTTTTCTGAGAGAGGGTCTTGTTCTGTCACCCAGGCTGGAGAGCAGTGTTATGTCCACACCTCCTGGGCTCAATGGATCCTCCCACCTCAGACTCCTGAGTAGCTGGGATTGCAGGCTTGCACCACCACACCAGGCTAATTGTTTTTCTTTTTGCCATGTTGCTCGGGTTGGTCTTGAACTCCTGAGCTCAATTGATCTGCTTACCTCAGCTTCCCAAGTGCTGGGATTACAGGCATGATCCACCAAGCCCAGCCAAATTTCTCCGTTTTAGAGTGAAACATTTTTTTTTTACATTTTATTAAATTACCTTTTCTAAAGTCAATTAAGAAGATGTCAACAAATAATGACCATCAAATCTATTACCAGTCTACTACTCCAGTCTTATCATTCTGTACTCAGAGATCATTTCAATTGCCTATAGAATTAAATGTATACTTTTCTCTCTTTGACCTTTAGGACAATAGTTTATAAACTTTTGGATTTCCTATACTTGTAAAATTTTAAAATAAAGTTAGGAAACTCATATATGTTTGCAAAAATTTTATTTTCCTAAGTAAGGCCTCTAAGGAAAATAATACCATCTAACAGAATCATCATTTCTCTTAAAAAGTGTTAACTCAAAAAAGTAAAGACTCACTGCTTTCATATTTCTTAATTCTAAAATTCTGTTTTAAATGCTGATTGTATAGAAGTGATAGTTGTCTCTCCACATTCCTCTATAATAATTGCCACCATATTTAGCACAGTGCTAAATACATAGGTGGTGCCCACAAAATATTTTGAAACTGATATTCTAGTTGTTTTAGACTCACATGATATTGGATAGGTAGCAGTAGCTATTCAAAAAAGGTTTATAGAAATGATCAGTGAATAAATGAATGAATGTTTGTTGTAAGTATATCCAGAGAGCTTGGACACTGATTCCCAGCCCTTTGAGCAGGTAGATATCATCACCAAAGCATGAAGAATGGATTCTTCTCTCTATCTGTCACTGTGTTGCTGTAAATAAAGCAGCCACATTCAATGAAATATGAACTTTGATTACAAATGGTTGTGTTTCTGCTGTTAGCTCATTTTATATAGATAATTTTTAGTAAGTACAGAAAGATTTTCCAATTTAATTTTTATTCTTGAATGTGAAACTGATCAGTTAATTTATAAGCAGTTTTGATATTTTTCATCTATTCCATTCTTTCCCCTAAGTACAATACTCTTTTCTTTATCCAACACTTTGCCATTAAAAAGTTGATTTAAAAAGGTAACTTCCTGGAGAAATGATCCATGTGTTTAAATATTTCCCAATTGTGTTTTGATTTACAGTGACTTAGCTCATTATTCTTTTATTGAAAGTTATAGCAATTAGAAGCAAGAAACTGCAAATGGACCTAGGTCTCAGTCCAATAAAAAAAAAATTGTCACAGTAGTACCAGCTTACTGAGAATATTTTTGTTTGTTTGTTTGTTTAGAGACAGGGTCTTGCTTTGTCGCCCAGGCCAGAGTGCAGTGGCATATCATAGTTCACTGTGAGACAGCCAAGAATAAAGGGGTCCACCGAGAAACTTTCACTGGCCTGTGCACTGGGAGAATGGGGTGGAGTCCTAGGGTGTTTGTGCCCTTTGCTGGGAGGGAGAAGCCTGGCCTCTCCTGTTCCTGGGTGGTAATCTGGGATTCAGTATGTGAGGTGGGAAGCCAGCTAGCAGGACTCTTTGCTTTTCTGAGAGTCTCTATTTCCCTTTTCACCCAATAAACCTTGCCTTTTTCACCCTTCAAAGTGTCTGAGAACTTAATCTTTCCTGGTTATGTGACAAGAACCCTAAGGAGAAAGTCCTACAACAACTGCAACCTTGAACTTGAGGGCTTAAGGGATCATTCCACCTCAGCCTCCTGAGTAGCTGGGATCATAGGCACCAGTCACTGTGCCCATACTTAAAGACAAAACAAAACAGTCTGGGCAACATGGTAAAACCCTTATCTACAAATAATACAAAAAATTAGTCAGGCATGGTGGTGGGTGCCTGTAGCCCCAGCTACTCGAGAGGCTGAGGTGGGACGATCGATTGAGCCTGGGAGGTGGCAGTTGCAGTGAGCCAAGATCGTGCCACTGCACTTCAGCCTGAGCAACAGAGTGAGACCCTGTCTTAAAAAACAAAAAGAAAAACAAAAATAAGATCAATCTACCTTCACTATTAGGTATTTACTTTTTAAAAAATTTGATTATATCTGAATACCTTTCCTTTATGCCTTCCATTTTTTAAAAAGTAAAATTTATTTGCTTTCAGTTCTCAACCCATTTTCTATCATTATAAAAATACTACATTCTCATTATAAAATGTTTGGAAAGTACTGAAAAGTAAGTGTGAAGAACTAGAAAAAATTAATGCATGATCTCCTCAAACTAGAAGCTACTATTGTTGTTTTCGTCATTTCTATTTTTCTATTTGGTCTTTTTCTTTTTTTTAATCCACTTTCCTCCCCTCCATTCCTGTTAGATGGCAGAGCACATATAATTTTGTATCCTGCCTTTTTAACTTAACATTTCATCATAAGCATTTTGGCTTGTCATTGAAAAATATTTGTACAAGCCAGGCATGGTGACTTGTGCCTATAATCCCAGTACTTTGGGAGGCTGGGGTAGGAGGATTGCTTGAAGCCAGGAGTTCAAGACCAGCCTGGGCAACATAGCAAGACCTTGTCTCTACAAAAAAATTAAAAACAAAAAAATTTGCCAGGCATGGTGGCCTGTAGCTACAGTCCTAGCTACTTGGGAGGCTGAGGCGGAAGGATCCTTTGAGTGCAGGAGGTAGAGGCTGCAGTGAGCTATGATCATGTCACTGCACTCCAGCATGAGTGACAGAGTGAGACCCTGTCTCTTTAAAAAATTGTGTGTGTGTGTGTATATATATATATATATATATATATGCATAATTTTTTTTTTTGAGACAGAGTCTCACTCTGCTGCCCAGGCTGGAGTTATACCATGTTGGCCAGGCTGTTCTCGAACTCCTGACCTCAGGTGATCTGACCACTTTGGCTACCCAAAGTGCTGGGATTATAGGCGTGAGCCACTGAGCCTGGCCAATGCATATGTAATTTTTTTTTTTTTTTTTTTTTGAGATGAAGGTTTGCTCTTGTTGGCCAGGCTGGAGTGCAATGGTGTGATCTCGGCTTACTAGAACCTCTGCCTCCCATGTTCAAGCGATTCTCCTGCCTCAGCCTCCCAAGTAGCTGGGATTGCAGGCATGTGCCATCACATCCGGCTAATTTTGTATTTTTAGTAGAGACGGGGTTTCTCTATGTTGGTAAGGCTGGTCTTGAACTCCCGACCTCAGGTGATGTGCCTCCCTTGGTCTCCCAAAGTGCGGGGATTACAAGCATGAGCCACTGTGCCTAGCCGCATGCATAATTTTTAATAGCTGCAAAATACTCCATTCTTTCCATTACCCTAATTTGCTTTAACATTCCTTTTGTTGGACTTTTAGATCATTTCTGGCATTTTGGTATTATAAACATCTTTGGCACATTTTGGGGGTAGTCAGCATTTTGCATCCCTTCCCAAGGATCGACTCCTAGAAGTAGTAGTACTGGGTCAAAGGCTGAGATTATTCACAAGGCTCTTGATTCATTTTAACCATAGTGCTTTTGGCTGGGCATAGTGACTCACGTCTGTAATTCCAGCACTTTGGGATGCCAAGGCAGGTGAGTTGCTCGAGCTCAGGAGTGTGAGACCCACCTGGGCAACATAGCAAGACCTAATCTCTACGTAAAAAAAAAAAAAAATTGGCCAGGCCTGGTGACTCACACCTGTGATCCCAGCACTTTGGGAGGCCAAGGGTGGGTGGCTGAGGCAGGTGGATCACCTAAGGACTGGAATTAAAGACCAGCCTGGCTAATACGGTAAAACCCTGTCTCTACTAAAAATACAAAAAAATGAGCTGGGTGTGGTGGCAGGCACCCGTAGTCCCAGCTACTCAGGAGGCTGACTCATGAAAATGGCTTGAACCTGGGAGGCAGAGGTTGGAATGAGCTGAGATTGCACCACTGCATTCCAGCTTGGGTGACAAAGTGAGATTCTGTCTCAAAAAAAAAAAAAAATAACAAAAAGAAAAATAATTCATGTATTAGACTACAGAAGCACACTATCTGAACTGGGTCTTTATGAGTTTACATTCATTTGTCATTTTCACTGAAAGCTCTTAATGTAAATATACTCTAGATATTTTCTAATTCAACAATTATTATTTCTTTTGAAAGAGAAACAGAGGTTAAGTGCCTTGCTAGGGGCATAGAGCTAAGAGGAAGTTACTAAGATTACTGATTCAATCCTTAGTCATTAGACCAACTGTTAGTATATAATGATATATAACAATTGTTAACCTTTTGAAGCCTTTGAAAAACACACATATGCATATGAAAGGAAGCATGTTCTAAAATCAGTACAAAGCTAAACCAAGATTTGATTAAGGAATAGCTTTTTAAAAAGGAAGCATTGATAACTACAGTATTTTTTATTGTTATCTCAGTGTGCTTGCCAAGTATTACCTTATGATACATACATATTATAATTTTCTTTTCCTTTTCAAAATGCAAAATGAATTTTTTAAATTTTAAGTTCAGGGGTGTATGCACAGGTTTGTTACATAGGTAAACGTGTGTCATGTGGGTTTATTGTGCAGATTATTTCATCACCCAGGTGATTAAGCGTATTACCCTAAGTTATTTTTCCTGATCCTCTCCCTCCTCCCACCCTCTACCCACTGACAGGCCTCAGTTTATGTTGTTCATCAGTATGTGTCCATGTGTTTTCCTCATTTAGCTCCAGCTTATAAGTGAGAACATGCAGTATTTGGTTTTCTGTTCCTGTGTTAGTTTGCTAAGGATAATGACCTTCAGCTTCATCTATGTTCCTCCTGCAAAGGACATAATCTTGTTCTTTTTTATGGCTGCATAGTATTCCTTGGTGTGTGTGTGTGTGTGTGTGTGTGTGTGTGTGTATGTGTGTATAATGTATGTGTGTGTGTGTATACACATACACATATGTATACACACATACACACCTCACATTTTCTTTATCCAGTCTATCACTGATAAGCATTTAGGTTGATTCCACGTCTTTGCTATTGTGATTAGTGTTGCAATGAACATACATGCACATGTGTCTTTATAACAGAATGACTTGTATTCCTTTGGGTATATCCTCAGTAATGGGATTGCTGGGTCAAATGGTATTTCTGTCTCTAAGTCTTTGAGGAACACTGTTTTCCACAATAGTTGAACTAATTTACACTCCCACTAACAGTGTGTAAACATTTCTTTTTTTCCACAACCTCACCAGCGTCTGTTATTTGTGACTATTTATTTATTTATTTTGAGACGGAGTCTCCTTCTGTTGCCCAGGCTGGAGTGCAGTGGTGCTATCTCAGCTCACTGCAACCTCCTCCTCCTAGGTTTAAGTGATTCTCCTGCCTCAATCTCCCAAGTAGCTAGGACTGCAGGTGCATGTCACCATGCCCGGCTAATTTATATATGTGTGTATATATATTTTATATATATATATATATATTTTTTTTTTTTAGTAGAGACGGGGTTTTACCATATTGGCCAGGCTGGTCTTGAACTCCTGACCTCGTGATCTGCCTGCCTCGGCCTCCCTAAGTGGTGGGATTACAGGCGTGAGCCACTGTGCCCGGCTATTTTTTGACTTTTTAATAATAGCCACTGACTGGTGTGAGGGGTATCTCATTGTGGTTTTGATTTGCATTTCTCTAATGATCAGTAATGTTGAGCTTTTTTCATATGATTGTTGGCCACATGTATGTCTTCTTTTGAGAAGGGTCTGTTCATGTCCTTTGCTCACTTTTTTATGAGATTGGTTTTTTTCTTGTAAATTTGTTTAAGTTCCTTATAGATTCTGGATATTAGACCTTTGTCAGATGCATAGTTTGCAAAAATTTTCTCCCATTCTGTAAGTTGTCTGTTTACTCTGTTGGTAGTTTCTTTTACTGTGCATAAGCTCTTTATTTTAATTAGATCCCGCAAAATGGATTTTTTTTAAGAAAAGAAAACAACTCCAAAATTACATTACTCTAACTTAACTATTCACTTGTATATGAAATACATTGCTGTTTATGGATTGTTTTTTAGAATTTGCTCACACCCATAATTTTTTCTTTACACAATTGCAATTATAATATACATACCACTTTTTCTATGGAGTTTTATAATTTTATTTTGCATTGAGATTTAAGTAATTTCCTAAGGATCCATATGAATTGAAAATTCGCAAACTCACAAACAAAGTCTAGGCATTCTCATAATCTGTCATATACTGAGACCATTTTGCAGCATAGATATTTTATTAAATTTTCTTGTTTTCATACCGAGAACCTGCTGGAATCATGAAATTAATTCATTAGATATAGTTGTGAAAGGAGAACGGCAATACAAAAATTCTCAGTGACATTTCAGAATAGAGTCAAGTGTGAACAGGCCACTTGGCACAGAACTGGTAGAGTGGGAAAAAATAAGGCTGTAATTGACCTCAGGCCTTTGAAATGATCATTATCATGAGAGACTCTGGGTGAATTAAGAGAGGAAGTCCATGCTGATGGGCACTCTATGGTATGTATATGAAGTGGAAGATATCCCAATAAAATGTTGTGTATTTTGAAAGTCCCATGTAGGGATAATGGTATTCCTCAACAGGCATGCAAAACATAGGTATAGAGAACCCAGAAGCTTGTGATATTTGAAAACAAGCATGGTCAGTTTGTTAAACCCTTGGTTTAGGACTTATGATCTGCTGCAGGATTCTCTTCCCTGCGAGGGGCATGACAAGAGTATGGGAGGGTTCCAATTTCCAAGGACTAAAGTACCAATTTATGTTCAGGGAATGAGACCATCAAGGATTCACTTACTATAATTGGAAATTTGGATGGACACTGATGACCTATGGAATAAGACCAAAGTGCTCTATATAGAACTGGGCTATTTCAGCCAGGGATAAATTGAGCTTGGTTCCATAGTATTGAGTGAAAACTCATTAAATCACTATTATCTAAGGTCAGAATTGATGGTAGACACAGGAGTCAGTTGAGCCCAAGAGTGGGGAGGTAGGGGAAGAAAATGAGGACCAGTGTGGAATGCTGTCCGAAATCAAATAGCTTGAACTATGTAGAGGGGTGAGAAAGAATGGGGAACCTGGCAGGAGTGGATTGTCTAGATGTGGCTGAGATATCCTGGATACTTTTAATATTCTTTACAACTCAAAATGGAAGTCAGAAAATTTCTTAGTTTCGGGGATATTTAGGGTAAAAATTACCTGAGATTTTTCAGTAAAGGACAAGTATTCAGGCAAAATAATGTAATTACTGTACCAGTTGTGCAAAGCTTCAGTTGCCATTTTTAGTGTCTTGTCTTAACAATTAAACCAGCTTTTTATTTTTCCTGGAATAATCTATTTTCTTCTAAGTAAGTACTTGAAATCTTCTTCATTTAGTGATTATTAAAATGATAGGCATGATTTGATTTCCCCCCTTTTGACTTTTACTCTCTTGTGCTATTTGATTGACCTAACCTTAACTGTAGATATCAGCAGTACTCTGACCATGCAGATACATTTTTTAAGAATTGTAAGTATGGTAACTGTACAATTTCTTGTTCAAACTGGTACACTTGTGAGAGTGAAAAGGGGTGCTATTAATGATTAAGCTGAGACAACCAATATTGGTCAGGACTGTCACAAGCAAACTAGGATATATGATCACCCTAGAATTGGCACATAATTCTCCTTGGTTCTCTAACATTTATGCATGCCTTGTGAGCAGAGGCACTGCCAGCCTCTTATTCTGGACTTTTTTCTTGTGAATGTTGGTATAGCAAACAGCCTTGGAAGAGAGAATGTCTTTCTCTGGAACAAAGGGGAAATATTGGGGTTTTCTAAGCTCAAGGTTCATCTTCTATGATACAACCCACTGTGTGTGCAGGTGTCTCCTAGCCCTTGTGTCACCCTGTGGGACCTGGGACTTGGGCTACTGCCACAAGAAAATGAAGATGTTCTGGTTACTGCTATTGCTATTAGTAATAAACTGCCACTTGTCTTTGATCCAAGAGCCTTGTATCTTCTGCCAGAACCCATGAAACTAGCAGACTAGTTTGTAAACTGGTAAGGTAAAGTCTCAAACCTTCTCAGTTCTTGCTACCTGGTATACTTATAAATCACTGTGTAAGCATAAGGTATTACTACTACTGTTATTGTTGTTCTTATTAATTCAATAGAAATTTTATTGTGTGCATTTAAGAATTTATCTTTCAAAAAGTATTTTAAGGCCAGGTGCAGTGGCACACGCCTGTAATCCCAGCACTTTGGGAGGCTGAGGTGGGTGGATCACGAGGTCAGAAGTTCAAGACCAGCCTGGCCAACATGGTGAAACCCCGTCTCTTAAAAAAAAAAAAAGGTATTTTAAG
Source organism: Cacajao melanocephalus (assembly GCA_963573385.1). Lineage (NCBI taxonomy): Eukaryota > Metazoa > Chordata > Mammalia > Primates > Pitheciidae > Cacajao > Cacajao melanocephalus. The sequence goes on from CAUYLG010064656.1 coordinate 21,323, forward strand.
ACTTTAATGGCAGAAAAAAAAAGCAAAGATAGGCATTATTGAATCTGGTTTCACTGATCTCAGATAGCTTCTTTCAACTAACAAGATTAAACATATAAGTATTATAAGATACATTATAACTATCTTAATGCATATTTTAATTGCTTAGTTCTATTGTAGACTGATTTCTTAAAACTATGTAGCGTATTTTGAATTCAAAATGTGTGTGACTATTTTCTTCTAGCATAATAATCTATAATTTCAAGAAGCATGTAATATGATGTAACAAAAAGCATGTAATAAAATGTGTCAGATTCTGAATTTTCCTTTCTTCTACTCTACCTTAGCCTACATGCTTTTTTTTTCTCCTCTTGAACTTTCTTTAACCTTTTGTAAGTATTTCAAGAGAGAGGCACCCTTACAAGCCACAGCATTTTAAGGTGGCAGATAATTGCAAAGAGATATACAATGCACACTAATGATAACATTTAGTACTTAGGTAGTGCTTTAAGTGAATTAACCAATTAATTCAGACAGCACCCCCTATGAAGCAGTAAGTAGCATTATCTCCACTTACATAGTGTGAAAATATGTAGACAGAAGCTGGCTTACTTTCCTGAGACAGTAGAGCTAGTGAAATCTTGAAAACAAATAAAAATTCTCCTGTGTTCAAACTAGTAAAATAGGCTCTGTTCATAACAGAAGTTTGTTTGAGAGTCCTTGGAAAAAAGTTGTATTTTTAAGACTATATGTCTTATATCCATTCATTTCTTTCTTTATTTTGCAAAGCATTTTATTGAAATTCCCTTATTCAGAAAATAGAAGTCCTTTTATTAGCCAAATGTTTTGAGTTAAATGACTTTTTGTAGCAATCAAAAGAAGACAATTATCCTCATGAGAACCCTGTGACAAACTTTACAGTTACAATAAAATGATACAAGGGTTGTATATTAGTTTGTATTACTTTAAGGATCAACAGTTAATATTATTATTTTACTCTTGTAAGTAAATCTTACATAGTGAAATAATTGGAATTTTTCATATCAAAAGGATGCACAGCTCATTTATTACCTGTTTAATTTCTAAATTATCTGTATTAGAGTGGTGATGAATTGTGTTAAACTATGTTTTTCTCTCTCTGCTTGTCTGATTCTCCCTGTAGTCATAGGAAGGCTGGCTTGTTGGAACAAGGCATGAAATTGTGACTAGAATAAGGCCAAAGGATCCTTTTGGGAATTGAGTCCTTGACCTCAGTTCCTTGCACTAATAAACCAAGCTAATTAGCCACAGTGCCTATTGTAGTACGGTACAACTTGGCAGTTGCTTTTCAATAAGTTAACTGTATTGTGGTATCACTAGTTTAACAAACACTTCTTAAGCACCTACAATGTGCAAGCAATTGGGCCGGATACCCAGTGTACAAAGGTAAAAGAAATACATTTCTTGGCCCGGTGCCACGCCTGTAATCCCAGCACTTTGGGAGGCCAAGGTGGATGGATCACCTGCGGCTGGGAGTTCGAGACCAGCCTGACCACTATGGTGAAACCCTGTTTCTACTAAAAACATAAAATTATCTAGGCTTGGTGGCACATGCCTATAATCCCAGCTACTCAGGAGGCTAGGGCAGGAGAATCGATTGAACCCAGGAGGCGGAGGTTGCAGTGAGCTGAGATTGCACCATTGCATTCCAGCCTGGGCAACAAGAGCAAAACTCCGTCTCAATGTAAAAAAGAAAAAAAGGAAAAACATTTCTCATCCCTGAAAGGACTAACGAGTATCTATAGGCAGCAAGTAAAATTCCCCATTTGTGAATCAAAATATATGCTTTCATGTATTAACTACATTTTAGTTTAGAAAGGTTTCAGTGAATAAGCATAGACAAAATAGTCAAACCATTCTGTAGGCATGAACTACCTTGTCAGCTAGTCACTGTTATTGGTAAAAGAGCTAGTCACTCTTATTGGTAAAACATAACATGTATGTGCCAAAGAAATGGTGCATTTTGGCATAACGGGAACTGGTTTATCTTCAGTGCATTTTGTTTCCTCTCAAAATAGCATCACTAGCAGCTCTTATCCTTGACCTGATTTGGACACTTGATAAGGCATTTGGGTCAGTTAAATGTGAGTGAACAAATTCAATAAAAAGATGTATTCATAAAAATAACTTGGGAAAGAGCAAATAAGGCAGTTTTTTTATTCAAGTGCTCTAAGAGGAAGATTTGAGTTTGGAATACATTTGAAAGTTATATTTTTTTCTCCTCGGTAAAGACTATTTGCTATGTAAATTAAATCAATATAGATATTACTAAAAAGAGAATGGGAATTGCAACCTCTAGTAAGAGATGTGCTTTTGAAAGTACATGAAAAGTACCAGAAAATGAAAAAATGAAAAGCAAGTATTTTGAATTTTATATTTAGGATAACACAAAATCCCTCACATAAGAAACATGACTTTATGGAATGAGATTTTCTGACAAATAGTAGACACTTTCTTTTCTTCTTCTTCTCCTTTTTTTTTTTTTTTTTTTGAGACAGGGTCTTGCTCTGTTACCCAGGCTAGAGTGCAATGGCACGATCTCAGCTCACTTCAGCCTCTGCCTTTTGGGCTCAAGCGGTCCTTCCACCTCGCCTCTTCAGTAAGTGGGACTACAGGGATGAGCCACTATGCTTAGCTAATTTTTAAATTTTTTTTGTAGAAATAAAGTCCCGCTGTATTGCCCAGGCTAGTCTCAAACTCCTGGGCTCAAACGATCCACTGGCCTTGGCCTCCCAAAGTGCTGGGATTACAGGGGTGAGTTACCACACCCCGCCCCTCTTCTTTTTTTAAAAAAAAGTTTCCCCCCGTATGGAAACATTAAGTGCCGTTGAGTACATTTGAAAAACTTGTGAACCTTGACATTTGATGATGATCTAGAAAAATGCTCAGGCTTGCTGAACACATGAGCAAATATGATTATTTCAAACAGAGCAGCTTAAGAAGGATAATGTTCAGAAGTGAGTGAAAGTAAAAGGAAGCTTTGGATTCTGAAATACTCTTAAAGATAACATAGCATTTATGACACACCTATACAGATAAAAGACAGGTTCTTACAGTGAGTGAGAACATATTTGAGTAATAAAAAGGAAAGGAGTGACTTTTTTATTCACTGGTTAAAATTATTGAAATTATTTTTAAATTGAGACAAAAGAAATCTGGTTTAAATTTTATTTTATATTTTATTTATTTACTTTTGTGACAGAGTCTCACTCTGTTGCACAGGCTGGAGTGCAGTGGCACCATTTCGGCTCACTGCAACCTCTGCCTCCTGGGTTGAAGTGATTCTCGTGCCTCAGCCTCCCAAGTAGCTGGGATTACAGACACTTGGGATTGACTTCATCAAGTCAATATGCAGTAATATTTGAGTAATAAAAAGGAAAGGAGTGACTTAGCCATTACCCTTTGTTGGGGGTTTAAATTATTTCACACTCATTACTTAGCCATTCCCCTTTGTTAGATGTTTAAATTACTTCACACTCATTATTATTAGATGTAATATCTGAACATTGTTGTGCTTAAAATTTTTCCATGTTTACATTTTTTCCTTAGGATTAATAACTGGAAGTATAATTAGTGAATAATAAAAAATGAGGCCAGGTGCAGTGGCTCATGCCTGTAATCCCAGTACTTTGGGAGACCAAGGTGGGAGGATCACTTGAGCAAGACCAGCCTGGACCCCATCTCTACAAAAAAATTGAAAAGTAGCCAGGCGTGATGGTGCATGCCTATAGGCCTAGCTACTCAGGAGACTGAGGTGGGATGGTTGATTGAACCTAGGAGTTTGAAGTTGCAGTGAGCTATGATCATACCACTGTACTCTAGGCTGGGTGGTAGAGTGAGACCCTGTCTTTTTTTTTTTTTTTTTACTTTTTTATTTTTAGATGGAGCCTTGCTCTGTTGCCCAGCCTGGAGTGCAGTGGTGCGATTTCGGCTCACTGCAGTCTCCGCCTTCTGGGTTGAAGCAATTCTCCTGTCTCAGCCTCCTGAGTAGCTGGGATTATAGGCATACACCACCATACCCAGCTGATTTTTGTATTTTTAGTAGAGACAGAGTTTTGCCATGTTGGCCAGGCTGGTCTCGAACTCCTGACTTCAGGTGATGCACCCGCCTTAGCCTCTCCACCATGTCCAGCTGACCTTGTCTCTTAGGAAAAAAAAAAAAAAAAAAAAAGAAAAGATTTAAGGCTTTTGATAAATATTTTTAAATTGCTTGCCAAAGAATATGCTATGGTCTGAATGTTTTTGTTCTCTTGCCAAATTTGTATCTTGAAACCTAATCTCCATTGCAATAATATTAAGCAATGGGGTTTTGGGGAGGTGATTAGGTCATGAGGACTCTGCCCTCATGAATAGGATTGGTGCTCTTATAAAAGAGGCTTGAGGGAGCCTTTTTGCTCTTCCACTATGAGAGGACTCAGCAAGAAGGCACATCTGTGAAGCAACAAGCCATCACCAGACACTGAATCTGGCTCTTTGATCTTGGACTTCCCAGCTTTTAGAACTATGAAAAATAAATTTCTTTGTATATTACCCCATGTAAGGTATTTTAAAAAATAATCACCTGAATGGACTAAGACAAATATGTAGTAGTTTTCAAAAACATGTTGACCTATGTTGCCTGATTTGATGGCATAACAAACTGCAGGGCAGATATTTTTAGGCTCACTTGCTAGATGAGAAAACTGAGGTGCATGAAGTGTGAATGTATTAATTAGGCTTATTCACCTGATGCTTAACAGAATTTGAACTAGGCATTGTGTGAAATACAAAATGAATAAACTCAAAGTTGAGTTGATGAGATAGATATAGACACCATTAAGTATAAAACAACGTGGCCTAAGAGAAGGCGCAGAAGAGGTAAGAAGGGCAATGAATTAGTGCCCAGATTTCTCTGGGTGCTGAGATCTCTTTCAGCCAGAGCCATGTGAAAATACTCTGGGGTGGCAAATGAGGATAAGGAGGCATGTGGGGGAGGGGGTGCATCTGAGCTGGGCTGTACAAAGCTGAAAAGGATTTCCATAAGGCATGCATGTTACAGAGATAAGGGATGGAGTGGAGGGGTATAGCAGGTTATTCCAGGTAGTGCAAGCAAATGAATATGGGGAGAATAAAAGAAGTTATATATATATATATATAATAAAATATATTAAACACATATACACACACACACACACACACACATATATTTTTTTGAGACGGAGTCTTGCTCTGTCACCCAGGCTAGAGTGCAGTGCCGTGATCTTGGCTTACTGCAGCCTCTACCTCCTGGGTTCAAGCAATTCTGCCTTAGCCTCTGGAGCAGCTGGGATTACAGGTGCCTGCCACCACACCTGGCTAATTTTTGTATTTTTTGTAGAGACAGGGTTTCATCATCTTGGCCAGGCTGGTCTTGAACTCCTGACCTTGTGATCCACCCACCTTGGCCTCCCAAAGTGCTGGGATTACAGACGTGAGCCACTGTGCCTGGCCAAAGAGGTAATATTTTAAAAATAATTTTTAGTTAAACAACCACTTTTGTGTTTTAGAAATTATTTTCTTGGACTCTGATAGAAGGATTTTGCTAAAAATATTGTTTCATCTTATCCTGTTATTAGCTTTCAGTAAATCACAGTGTTCACTTGTAATACTTTAAAAATAAACATCCCAGGATTGTTTTCATCCTTTTAATTAATTAACTCCTAAGCATGGTGCTAAAATACTGGGCTGGTTTTTTGTACTGCATGACCAAACTCCTATATTTTGAACCCACTTAAACACTTCTCTTGAGAGCCAGACATCCATAGTAGTGTGTGCTCACAATAGCTAATGGCTTAGCAAGCACTGTCAGGCAGCCTCACATTTCAGCTGCTCGTTTTACTGAAGGCAGATAATTTATGCTACATCCCCCAGCACAGACCAAGTACATAAAACCAGAAAGGAATGTTAATGGAAAACATTACAAATTCTTAAAGTGACAGAGCTTTTATAGTTAACTCTTTTAATCAGTTTGCAGTGTTATCAGATCATGTGAAAGTTTGAATGAAATGTGGAAAATGATAAATGAAAGAACTTTTTAAGAGTCAACAAATACAGTGTATTTGATTTAAAAATAGGGGAGTGTTTGGCACATAGTAGGCATTCAGAAATGTTTTTTGAATGAATAAATGAGTGGGTATATTTTTATTTTCTGGTGTACTTAATGTACATTTTATTTTGTTACTACTAAATTGTACTGAACTGGCAAACTCTTTAAATATGTGAAATGAATTGTAAGACTGATAAATCTTAAAGCAAATGTAGTTTAATTTTCACTAGAAGTTTTTGAGACATTTGCCTTACTACTTTTATGGCTATGACTTAATTATAAATATGGTCAGAATATTAATCATAGCTCTCAGACAATTGAAATTTTTCAGTGACCTATAAATGTTCTGCTTAGTTTAGTCAGAGCACAATAGCGAGAGCCAGATTGTAGGGTGGGCCAATGTTATGATACCCTGGGTAAATTAGTTCTTCCTAGGAAAGACTGATACATTTTCTTCAAAGAGAAGAAGTTACTTCTGGTGAGAGCAAGAACTAATTCTCAAAAAAACAGTGTATTTTCCTTTCTCTGTTCAAAAAGCTAGGCTTTAAATTTGATTAACAAATAGCCCTCTGATTTATTTTTGTAATAAAGGAAACAATACCTACTAATTATTAAGTACTTTTCATTGGTAGTGACTGTACTAAGGCCTGTATTGAGACTGGCATTATTTCATTTATTGTTATTCTTACTCCAACATTATGAGGTATATACTATTATTATCATCCTCATTTTACAAATATGGAACAGAGGCATAAAGCCAAGGGCACAGAGCTAGTAAGAGATGGAGCTGGAATCCAAACAGAATTCTGATTCTAGTATTTAGTCACTGAGTATTTAGCCATTGTCTTTCTACATGTATGTTTAGCTTATCTAAAATAGTTCATAAAGTTTCATTTGAAACTTATCTCAGTTGCCGGTAAATGCTACTGGTTGAGGTTACAGAAATGTTTTCTCTTTCTTCCACTCTATCTTCCTGTTCTCTAGGCCATAGGAACTAGGTAAGCTAATAAACTAGCCTTTTGAAACAATACTGTAATTGCCAGCATTTATTGGCTGTTCATGTTGTGCCAGGCACTTCCTAATTATTTAACAAACATTATCTTATTTATTACAACATTCTTCTACTATTTATTTGCCCCTATTTTACAGATCAAAAAATGAAGCTTAGTCAAGTTAAGCAACTTTTCTACCAAAGTTAGGAAATGTTGTTACTAAAGTTAAGCAATTTAGCAAAATTAAGCAACCCCAAATCACATAGGTTAAGTAAATAAACAGTGAGATTGGGATTTGAACTCAGGTTGTTTGACTGACAGTTGGCTTACTTAACCACCCTGTTCTACTATCTCTTTTTGTTTTGAGAGAGAGTCTCACTCTGTCGCCTGGGCTGGAGTGCAGTGGCACAACCTTGGCTGGCTGCAACCTCCATCTCCCGGGTTCAAGTGATTCTCCTGCCTCAGCCTCCCGAGTAGCTGGGATTACAGGAGCCCACCACCACGCCCGGATAATTTTTTTTGTATTTTTAGTAGAGACAGAGTTTCATTGTGTTGGCTGGCTTTGAACTCCTAACTTCAGGTGATCCACCTGCCTTGGCCTCCCAAAGTGCTACAATTACAGGCATGAGCCACCGCATCTGGTCTTCTACTGTCTTCTTTTTTTGTTGTTGTTGAGATGGAGTCTTGCTCTGTTGCCCAGAGTGGAGTGCAGTGACACGATCTGGGCTCACAGCAACCTCTGCCTCCTGGGTTCAAGCAGTTCTCTGGCTCAGCCTCCTGAGTATCTGGGATTACAGGTGCCCACCACCATACCTGGCTAATTTTTGTATTTTTTTCTTTTTTAGTAGAGACGGGGTTTCACCATCTTGGCTAGGCTAGTCTTGAACTCCTGACCTTGTGATCCATCCGCCTTGGCCTCCCAAGTGCTGGGATTACAGGTGTGAACCACCATGCCCAGCCTCTATTGGCTTCTTAAATCAAGTAGTGGGCCTTTCTCTGAGCAGGTTCAGACACCGCTTCCTCTCCGTTGTAAAGTGTGCCTCTCACTGGCATTCCTAGTCAACCAAATGAGAAGCCTGCAAGACTCAGACTCCCATAGAACATTGCTCTGAGATCTATCAGGCCTCCACATGTTGGAATGTTCTGTATATTTTTTTTTGTTTTCTCATGGCTAGAACATTGACAGCCTTCAAGATTCCTCTGAGGGAGGAGAAACCTTTTTCTGACATATGAGCCACTCTCTGATTACAGATGGAGGGTGTGGATTGCATCTGTCTTGGGGCTGCTTCTCTCTTTCACTTACCAGCTAAAATGCCCCAAGCATTTGCCTGCTTATTTTTGTCCTTCCACTATTTCCCACAGTTTTTTTTTTTTTTCTTAAGGTGAAGCACAGATCTTTCTGTTTCATGTTGCACCAGCTGTCTGATTTGCTCCCTCTGTACCTGTTACCACCAAGTGGAGCAAATGGGAAAGAATACATTTGGTAGAATGGGGCTGACCCATAAGGCCTACGTCTGTTAGCTCAGTGGGTACCCTCCACAGGGGAAACAGTGTGAGTTTCTGTAATCTTGCTGCTCTCCCTGGGAGGTCTTTTAAGGGTTGAGTACCTAGAGATGTTTTTCTATCAGGGCTTTTTTTTTTTTTTTTTCCACCTAGTTTCCATCTTGCGTTCCACTGCTAAATCATATTAACACCAAAAAAACTAATACCCATGATGGAACTTTACAGTTTACAACTGCTTTTTATATTCATTCTCTCATTTAACCCTTACAACCACCTGTTGGTAAGTATTATACATACATTTAGAGATGAGAAAACTGGCCTAGCTAGTGGTTGAGGTGGCTCATTTTGGGAGGCTGAGGCAGAGGGATCACCTGAGCCCAGGAGTTTGAGAACAGCCTGGGTAATGTAGGAATCCTATCTGTATAAAATAAAAAGAATTTTGCCAGGTGCGGTGGCTTACCAATCCCAGCACTTTGGGAGCCTGAGGTGAGTGGACCACTTGAGGTCAGGAGTTCAAGACCAATCTGGCCAACATGGTGAAACGCCATCTCTACTAAAAATACAAAAAATTAGCTGGGCATGGTGGCAGACACCTGTAATCTCAGCTACTCAGGAGGCTGAGGCAGGAAAATTGCTTGAACCTGGGAGGTGGAGGTTGCAGTGAGCTGAAATTGCGCCACTGTACTTCAGCCTGGGTGACAGAGCAAGACTCCATCTCAAAAAAAAAAAAATTTAACAAAAAAGAAAAGAAAACTGTCATAGAATGATTAAGTCATTTGTCCAAGATTATGCAGCCTAGTATATTTTTGCTAGGGAATCCCTGTGTTCCTTTCTACTATCTGATACTATAGTAGCTTATATTTTTTGAGACGGAGTCTTGCTTTGTCACCCAGGATCTCGGCTTATTGCAAAATCTCCACCTCCCGGGTTCAAGCGATTCTTCTGCATCACCTCCTGAGTAGCTGGGATTACAGGCCTGTACCACCACGCCCAGCTAATTTTTGTATTTTTAGTAGAGATAGGGTTTCACCACATTGGTCTTGAACTCCTGGACCTTGTGATCTGCCTGCCTGGGCCTCCCAAAGTGCTGGGATTACAGGCGTGAGCCACCATGCCTGGCCTATAGTAGCTTTTAATTAAGTAGCATGATTATCAAGTTGAGTGAAACTCTTAATAGGTGTTTTATACCATGTAAACTCTGTAGCAGAGAGCATTTGGAATTTGGAGGTCACCCCAAGTGGCCAGGCTGTGGCAGGTGTTCAATAAATTGCTGTTGAAATGAGCTGGTCAGATATTGTCACTAACCTGAAATAGGCAATTTAGCCTCAGGCAACCCTTTTAATCTCATTTGCCTGTATTCTTCAACTGCCTGATGGTCTCAAAGGGTTTTTGCAAGGATCAAATGAGATAGCCCATAGCTTTAGAGTGATACAGAAATGTAAGGAATTACCTTTATGCCAATGTTTTTTTTTTTTGTTTTGTTTTGTTTTTTTTAATAGAGATGGGGTTTCACCATGTTGGCCAAGCTGGTCTCGAACTCCTGGCCTCAAGTGATCCACCCAACTCGGCCTCCCGAAGTGCTGGGATTACAGGCGTGAGCCACCGCACCCAGCCTCTATGCCAATGTTTTAAATTCTGAATTTTTCTGGCAAACACCACAGTTTCTATTTCCTTCATGAATATTTTTCTTTGAGATGATCTTGGCTTAAAAATTCTGTGGGAGTATTTTAGTGACTGATTGTATCCATCTTTAAAAAAGAAAGGTAGAAGGAAAGTGGAGAAAAAAAAGAACAAGGGTTAATGGGAAGTGGGAAGGGTAAGTTTTAGGCCTTGAAGGTTGTACTTTTAAAGAAAGACAAACAGCAAAACAGTTGAAGAGCAAGTAAAAGAGCAAACATTTACAGAGGTATTACTGAGAGTAAGGTGCTGTTCTACATGTTTTGGTGTATTAACTTGATTAATCCTCACAGTGACCTTATGAGGTAGATATTCTTCTTACCTCCCACTGAATAGGTGAAGAAACAAGGCACCATGTGGTTAAATCATGCGCACAGGTCATACAGCACCTCAGTGGTAGAGCTTGAATTGAGGCTAGTCAGCATTGCTCCAGGGCTCCAGTGCGTCCTTCTTCACCATGCTGCCTTTGTAATCCAGGATGTGAGCGAAGCAGAACATGGGATATCTTTTAGAAAACTGAAGAAAATGCTTAAGGAGAGAGCCTTCGGTCCTGCTGTAATGTTATTTGTCTTCAAAATACTTTTTGCTCACTGTTAAAACATAGATGAATCAGCAAAGCCATAGGATTGGTAGATAGTATTTTGGTCTTTTAGCCTGTCCTTCAATCAGAACCAATTGTAGCTGCTTTTACTGGTGATTTTCTAAATTTTATTTTTCAGTTTCCTGATAATTTATTCTTTCCCTCAAACTATGGTGACAATAGCCTGAGTAAGAATGAGACTTTTTTACTTAGTATAGTTCTTCTTTCTTTTAGCCTCCTTGCACTGAATAAAGGTATTATTTCTTTCTTTTTAAATTGAAAATTTTAACTAGGCAATATAGTTCAAAAATAAAAAGGATAAGAAGGCATATCATAAAAATTCTACTTTCCACTCCTGTCTTTCATCATGCTTAGTTCCCAAACACCCCAACCCCAATAATCAGTTTTCTTAGTTTGTAATCTATTTTTTCAGAGTTTCTTTATGAATATAGAAGCAATTATGATTTTTTTTAACACAAAAGGTTATACTATTCTGATTCTTACTTTTTTAACTTATTGTATCTTGGAAATCTTTCCATATTATTACTTAGAGAGCATTTTCACTTTTTCCTTTCTTTCTTATTTTTTACAAGGTATAGTAATTCATTTTGTGGAGTATACATTATTGGACCAGTCCTTTACTGATGGACATCGGAGTTTTTTAGTCTTTTCAAAGCTACCATTTAAAATGCTTCAGTGAAAGGGGCAGGAAAGGTAAAACTAAGACAAGCAGCATTATCTAGAAAATCTCCAGATATGAAGTTGTGATCTAGGAGGCAGGAATGAAAAAGTTCTGGGTGTGTCTTGTGATGGAGCACATCTGCAGTGCCAGAGGCTTGCATTTTGACTACACCTGTTCTAGTTGGAGAAAGAAGGAAAACAACTAGTATGGTGAAACCTCAACACACCTGAGCTTGTTTTACTGCAAAGTCTTGGGGCGAGGACAGATTGACAACTGGTATATGAGCTGCCCAAAGGTAAACTCTTGTAATAAAGAAATTGATGGCATGATAAATAGAAGTGAGATAAGGGCTATTATCCACAGGTAAAGTTCTTTCAACAGACTGCTACCAATTCTCATATATAACTTGCAGTAGAAAAAAATTAGTTCAACAGCTCTATCTATTCTTAAACCTTTAAGTAAGCTCTGTCACCTTATCAAAGAGCAAAAGAGAAGATTTGTCTTTGTACCTTGGACACATGTCAAATAAAAAACCTCAGCCAAGGGTAAAGTGTTTAAAAAAAGAAATGAAATATCTTAAACATATGATATTTAGTATTTTATTAAATGCTTATTTTGATGGCAGGATCAAGGAACAGTTTAATCTTAGGCTTTCTAAGGTTTATAATCACGTATGTGGGATGTTATGTCATTTTTGATATGGATTCATGGCTTTACACTGTTGATAAATAAGAAATAGCTTGTAAGCTATTACAGATCATCACTGTATTTTAAAAAATGGAATATAGCTGAAAAATGCAAATATATGATTTACATCAGTGTTACACAAATGTGACTTTAGGGATTGACAGTGAAATGTAAGTTTTTTTGTTTTGTTTTATGTTTTGAGATGAGTAGAGTCTCACTCTGTTGCCAAGGCTGGAGTGCAGTGGCATCATCATGGCTCACTGTAGCCTCGATTTCCCTGGCTCAAGTGGTCCTTCCATCTCAGCCTGCCAAGTAGCTAGGACCATAATTGCATGCCACCACACCTAGCTAATTTTTTATTTTTTGTAGAAATGGGGTCTCCCTATGTTGCCCAGGCTAGTCTTGAGCTCCTGGGCTTAAGTGATCCTCCAGCTTTGGCCTCCCAAAGTGCTGGGATTACAGACGAGAGCCTCCGTGCTCAGCCTAGTATTTTAAAATGTTAATGTTGCAAAGGATTTTCTGATCTGCTGGTTAAGAAAGAAAACTTAATACTTCTTCTGATATTCAGCTATAAACTCAAGGGTTGTTATAAACTATATGTGTATATATATTATATATTAATATAAACTATCTTTATTTCAAATATTTTATTTTATTTCAAAAAGATAGTTGTTGATATTCAGTATCAAAACAGTTGCACTATTGATTTTTCTTTCTCCCAATCACCCCAGAGAGACTACATCAAAGGAGAGTACATTTTAAGCCAATAAGCTGCAGGATGTACACCTAACAGACCTCATAGAAACCTTACCAGAAAATGGGAACTGGGTAGAGAAAGAAACTTTAAAAGATCAGCAAACTGCCAACCCACGGACTGCAGAGGCTGTCATAGCCAGATGGGGGTGGCCAGGGTGCCACAAACCCAAAGAAGCAAAGTTTCAAAATAATACAAAATTTAAAAAAAGTTTTATACATAAAGTATTCAAGATTTCTCCAGCACTGACTGATACAAAGCACAATGAGATGGCACTTTTAGAGAGAGCAGCTTCAAACCCAGAAAAGGGTAATGAGATGAGTTTCATATGGCTAAATCGGTGGCAAAAACATAATCTTTCTTTCAGGGAGGTAGGAAAGCAATTAAGTGATCACCTCAACATACGGGACACATGATCCATTCTGTAAGCAGTTGGGAGGACAAAAATTTTGTCTCAGAGGTCTTACCATCTTAATTTGGTCACTTCTAATGAAAAAAATAGAAATAAATATCTATTTATTTATTTATTTCTTGAGATGGAGTCTCGCTCTGTCGCCTAGGTTGGAGTGCAGTGGTATGATCTCATCTCACTGCAACCTCTGCCTCCTGGGTTCAAATGATTCTCCTGCCTCAGCCTCCTGAGTAGCTGGGATTAGAGGCCCGCACCACCACACCCAGCTAATTTTTGCATTTTAGTAGAGACGGTGTTTTACCATGTTGGTCAAGCTGGTCTGGACTGACTTCGTGATCCACATTCCTCAGCCTCCCAAAGTAATGGGATTACAGATCTCTGCACCTGGCCGTCCAAATACATCTTAAAGCCGAAAACATGAACAGCACATTTTTTGTTGTTATTGTTGTTTGGCCAACTCCTCCTGGAATCACCTTTCTGGTTTGGCTGGTACTTTGTACAGTGTGGGTCAAGATGGCCAGTGGGAGACCTATGTTAATTCTAGCCAAATAATTATAAGCTTGCTTGGCTCAGAGTACACAGAAATTTAAACACCAAACTAAACTATATTAGTTTAGTTTTGGTGCAGTTATTTAGAAATCAAGTGGCAACAGGAGGCCTAAGGTAAAGACCATCCAAGAACACAGTAATACCGGGGAACACCTCTGGGTGGTTGCAGAGCAGGGAATACTGCTCTGGTCCCACGAATGCCTTCTCAACATGGAGACTGTATGAGGGCCTCATAAAGAGGGCGTATGCAAAGATCTCTTGAGAAGGGAGGCGACCTCTGCTCACAAGATCCGGGAGGGTCTTTGCAGATGTGAGCTGACAAGGAGGAGAAAAGCCTTGCAGGGCAGAAATCATGGAACACCTCAGGTTCTGCCTGGGTTCTCTTGGAATATGGAGTGATTTAAATTGCTCTATGTACTCAGTTTTTGGGAGATAAAAGCCCCTTGATGCATGGGTGTGGCTCCTCATCGGCTATACTTCTGATGCAGCTGCACCCTGATAACAATTGGTGATAAACTCAGAGTACTAGTTTAGCATGTCTTAGAAGGATCTCAAGTGCTGTTAAATGCTCAGAGCACTAGTTTAGCATGTCTTAGAAGGATCTCAAGTGCTGTCTGCACTTCTTCACCCTCTGCTTCCACACCCATAAGATCAATGAGATTATGCACATAATAAAAGTGTTTGGAGCCCAGAGCTCGCGGCCAACGTGGTTGCCATGCTTACGTTGGTCCCCTTGACCCAGGCTGTAAATTCTACTCTTATGTCTCTGTCTTTATTTCCTTTTCTCAATCCCTCGTCACCGCCGGGACTAAGGGCACCCACATATGGAGTTGGGCTGGTTCCCAAAATACAGAGCAACGAGATTTCTCATAGTGGAGTCTTTCCCTGGGCTCTGTTTGGCTCTCAGTAAGATAGGCCTATACCTTTTCTTCTCCTTTATGAAGAGGGCAATATGCATAAAGCTGAAAATGTACCTTCTGAAAGTGAGAAGGGGATTAGATTGCTGCTTCAGAACTGTGGAATTATTTGGAATGTTTTGCAAATGGTTGCTACAAAACAACAAAAAAGGTAATTACAAAATGTGTACATCACAACATGCTTTTAAAGACGTTATGCATCCTGCTCACATTACCTTAAATGTTGTTCCCAAAGGTGCTCAGTCTCTAGCCCAGCTGGAATCTCCAGGAAGAGGCAGAGACAGTTTGGCAAAAAAGAAACAGGGGAGGAGGGGGCCACGAAAGTAGAAAGCAGCCCTGCAGTTAAAGATCAGCCCTCAGTTAAATGTCACCTTTGGGCAGGCTGGCCTCAGGCGGAGTCAGGGACAAAGGGAGCAACAGCAGTAGGGTAGGACTGGGGTGTCAAGCAGAGTCTGGTCCAGCATCCTTTGTGTACAGAGGTTCTCCTCTTTGGTGCATTTCAGTTTATCTTCCAAGTCATCAATTGTCTTTTCCAGTGTGGCTACCTATCTCTTAGCAAACTCAGCACAGGTCTCTGCTTCCTTGAGTTTATCAGTAAGAATCTTGATCTCTCCTCATATTTCTCTTCTTTTGGAAAGTACTTTTCTTCAGCAGCACTCAGACATTTCAGATTCTGGTCCATCAGTCTGAGCTGCTCATCTATTTTTTGGCAATGGGACTCTGCCAGCTCAGCTAGTTCCTCTGTGCATTCCAGGTCTCCTTCAGTGATCACCAACTCAAGAACCACCTCTTCATACTTCCTATCTGCCTCTTCTGCAGTGTGCTTAGCTTCTTTGAGTTGGATTTCCTGGAATTACATCTTTTCTTTATCTTTTAAGGCCTGGTTTCCAATAACCTACATACCTCTTTCACTCTCATCAGCAGCTTTTTCTGCTTCCAGCTTTTGCAGGGCAGTGGCCAGGCCCTCCTGAGCATGATTTAGCTTCTCTTCAACCTGCTGGATCCTATAGTTCAGGGAGGCTACCTCAGCCTCAGTCTATTCCAGGCCCACCATTTTTCCTCAGCTTCTTGCTGGAGGTGCTTAGCTCTCTCTTCTGCATCATCTGCCTGCTGCTGCTGCGGAACCTGGATCTTACACTTCACCGCCTCAGTGGTGGTGATCCCAGCCATGGTGCCCACCCAGCTGGCTATTACTTGCACTCTGGTTCCTGCCTCTTCTGCTTGGTGTTGCAGCTGCTTCTCTTTTCTTTTCTTCTTCTTATTTTTTTAAAAGTTTTGTTCCCTTTTGTTTTTAAAGCAACAGATGAAAGGAGATAAAAATGTCAAGGAAATATTGACTTGAACTTTATAAATATTGGTTTTGAGTGGGGATGATAAAGCAGATAAAAGAAAGGAGCTGAAGCATGACTGAAGCAATCAGATTTCTCCAACCTTGATTTTCAAATGGTGCATTCTATGGATATAATTATAAATGGCAAGATTCTTTAGCATTTGGAGTTAATTAAATTGTGAGGAGCTTATCAGGGCACATTTTGTGTTCTTCATTACTTTAGGAAACTTTTCTGAGAAAAACATTTTTAAACTCTGTGAAATCCAAGTAACTCTGGAGGAAAAGCAAATTGAACAATTTGTTCTTTCCTCTTTGAGGTTTGATAAGATGTAAAAATTTAATTAACTAAACAACTTATTTTTCCTTAAAAAATTTAGATCAATAACCCTGAAAAAGTTTTTTTAAAAAAATTCAGTGTGATAACTTTATGCTTTCAATAAATACATATTTTTTGAATAAAGTGACAGTTTCAGAAACATAATTGAATAGCTTGCTTGTTCTTGAACGAAGAGTTTGAATCTATGATGAACTAAATTAAGTTATGTCTTCCCAAGTAGTCCACTTAGACACTGACCAGTTACATTAGGATCACTTTGGGTTTTTAGGTGTGATTATTGTGCTGTGATAATGCCAAAAAAAATTGCATTCTTTTTAGAGATACAAACTGAAATATTAATGGATAAAATATCAAGATAGCTGGGATTATTTTAAAAATAAATTATGATGAAGTTTAAGTGAGTGGCAATGTAGATGAAACAAGACTGGCTATGTGTTTATTTATGGAAGGTGGGTGAGGAGTATGTGGGTAATGTTATAGTATTCTCTTTAATTAAGTTTAAAGTTTCTATTGCAGATAATTAAAAGAATCACTGTGGTCTTGTTAAAAAGTCAGAGTCTCAAGGATGAGATAGAAAATGGCATTTTAAGTAGTCCACTTGTGCTCACTGAAGTTTGAGGATCACTGGTAAAAAGTTTCCTTGTGTACCTCACTCATCGTATTCATGTCATCCACGTATGTATTTCTCGGTTTTCATCATTCACCCTATTTGCAGAATGCAATAGCAAATTAAAGGAATTATACTGCATTTGGATAATTCAAACTTAAAAATTTTGTTTCAAAGGGTTCAAAAAGTGAAGCCAAATAAAATCTTAAAAAACTTCTAACTGAAATATTCAGATAAATAATGTTGGCTTTTTTCCCACTTTCAGCTGGGAATGGATTACTTTTGTAAATGTCTTAAATTTCTTCTCTTACCAGGGCATCAGCATCCTATTCCAGACATCTACTTGCTTTCAACACTAGTTTCTTGTTCTTTCTCAGATGTGCCATATTACTAGGCATCTCTGAGACTTTACCTGTGAGATTCCCTTAATTGAAACGCATCAACCCCCTTTTTACCTGGTTAATTTCTGTACCTTCACCCCACCGCTAACACCTCTCACTTATTCAGGGAGGCCATTATTGTATTTGTAAGGTTGGATTGCCTTCTATTTTTTTGTGGTCCCATAATATACTGTAATACAATAGTGCTATAATGCTGAACATGTCGTATAGTACTTTAGATTTTGTCATTAAGACTCTATTTTTCTGCCCTCTTCTCTCTCCTTAGCTAAAGTCAGTTGGTTAAGGATTGTGTTTTTAATGACTGTATCTCCACTGCTGTGTACTGTGCCAGGAAATACTTACTGTATAAATGGCAAACAACTGAATGAGTTCACAAAATATCTATCTAACATGTCCAAGAATCTTAGGCAGTGTTGCAGTCATTCTTTAAGGCAAAAAGAAAGAAAAAGAAAGCTTCCTGGATATAAGACACACTTCTTGGACATAAATATAGATCTTGGAAAAAAGTTCCTGAAAGGAGGACTAAATAGCAGCAGGAATTTGCCTTGAGTATAATGATGTTGATAATCACTTTGCTTCCATGCTTAGCCTTTTTCATGTATCTTTATTAATGTCTCATAATTAAATTATATCTCTTGGCCCTATTTTTTTTCCAATATTTTATTGTGAAAAATTTCAAATGTCCAAAAGAGTCAAAAGAATTGTGTAGACTGGATATGGTGGCTCACATTTATAATCTCAGCACTTTGGGAGGCTGAGGCAGGCAGATCACTTGAGGCCAAGAGTTCGAAACTAGCCTGCCAAAATAGCTTTGTTAGTCTGTTTTAACACTACTGATAAAGACCTACCTGGGACTGGGCAATTTACAAAAGAAAGGCTTAATGGACTCAAAGTTCCATGTGGCTCACTCTGTCACCCAGGCTGGAATGCTGTGGCACAATATTGGCTCACCACAACTTCCACCTTCCAGGTTCAAGCAATTCTCCTGCCTTAGCCTCCCAAGTAACTGGGACTATCGGTGCCCACCACCATGCCTGGCAATATTTTTTGTATTTTTAGTAGAGAAAGAATTTCACCATGTTGGCCAGGCTGGTCTTGAACACCTGATCGCAAGTGATCTGTGTGCCTCGACCTCCCAAAGTGCTGGGATTACAGGTATGAGCCATTGTGCCTGGCCAGATTTAAGTCTTTTAATTCATTTTTATTTGATTTTTTATATGGTGAGAGATAGGGGTCTAGTTTCATTCTTCTGCATATGGATGTACAGTTTACCCAATGCCATTTATTGAAGAGACTATCCTTTCCTCAGTGTATGTTCTTGGTACTTTTGTCAAGCATGACTTCACTCTAGGCGGGTGGATTTGTTTTTGGGTTCTCTATTCTGTTCCATTGGTCTACTGTCGTTTTTTTGTGCTGGTACCATGCTGTTTTGGTTATTATAGTTCTGTAATATAATTCAAAGTCAGGTAATGTGGTTTCTCCAGTTTTGTTTCTTTTGCTTAGGATAGCTTTGGCTATTCTGGGACTTTTGTGGTTTCATATAAATTTTAGACTTTTTTTTTTATTCTGGGGAAGAATGTCATTAATATTTTGATAGGTATTACATTAAATCTGTAGATTGCTTTGGGTGATATGGACATTGTAACAATATTGATTGTTCCAATCCATGAACATTGAATTTTTTCCATTTTTTTGTGTCCCCTTAAATTTCTTTCAGTATTTTTAAAATATATTTTATTTATTTATTTATTTATTTTTAAATATACATTTTATTGCACTTTAGGTTCTGGGGTACATGTGAAGAACATACAGGATTGTTGCATAGGTACATACATAGCAATGTGGTTTGCTGCCTCCATCCCCATCACCTATATCTGGCATTTCTCCCCATGTTATCTCTCCACAACTCCCTACCCCCTACTGTCCCTGAGTCCCCCACAACAGACTTCAGTGTGTGATGCTCCCCTCCCTGTTTCCATTTGTTCTCATTGTTCAACACCCGCCTATGAGTGAGAATATGTGGTGTTTGATTTTCTGTTCTTGTCTTGGTTTGTTGAGAATGATGGTTTCCAGGTTCATCCATGTCCCTACCAAGGACATCAACTCATCGTTTTTTATGGCTGCATAGTATTCTATGGTGTATATGTGCCACATTTTTCCTGTCCAGTCTATCATAGATGGGCATTTGGGTTGGTTCCAGGTCTTTGCTATTGTAAACAGTGCTGCAGTGAACATACGTTTGCATGTGTCTTTATAATAGAACGATTTATAATCCTTTGGATATATACCCAGTAATGAGATTGCTGGGTCAAATGGAATTTTTATTTCTAGGTCCTTGAGGAATCGCCACACTGTCTTCCACATGGTTGAACTAATTTACACTCCCACCACCAGTGTAAAAGTGTTCCTGTTTCTCCACACCCTCTCCAGCATCTGTTGTCTCCAGGTGTTTTAATGATCGCCATTCTAACTGGCGTGAGATGGTATCTCAATGTGGTTTTGATTTGCATTTCTCTAATGACCAGTGAGGATGAGCATTTTTTCATCTGTTTTTTGGCCTCATATATGTCTTCTTTTGGAAAGTGTCTGTTCATATCCTTCCCCCATTTTTGAATGGGTTTGTTTGCTTTTCTTGTAAATCTGTTTTAGTTCTTTGTAAATTCTAGATATAAGCCCTTTGTCAGATGGGTAGGTGGCAAAAATTTTTTCCCATTCTGTTGGTTGCTGGTTCACTCTAATGATTGTTTCTTTTGCTGTGCAGAAGCTCTGGAGTTTAATTAGGTCCCATTTGTCTATTTTGGCTTTTGTTGTTAATGCTTTTGGTGTTTTAGTTATGAAGTCTTTGCCTATGCCTATGTCCTGAATGGTTTTGCCTAGGTTTTATTCTAAGGTTTTTATGGTATTAGGTCTTATGTTTAAGTCTTTAATCCATCTGTAGTTAATTTTAGTGTAAGGTGTCAGGAAGGGGTCCAGTTTCTGCCTTCTGCACATGGCTAGCCAGTTTCCCCAACACAATTTATTAAACAGGGAATCTTTTCCCATTGCTTATTTTCGTCAGGTTTGTCAAAGATCAGATGGTTGTAGATGTGTGGCTTTAATTCTGAGGCCTCTGTTCTGTTCCATTGGTTTATATCTCTGTGTTGGTACCAGTACCATGCTGTTTTGATTACTGTAGCCTTGTAGTATAGTTTGAAGTCAGGTAGCGTGATGCCTCCAGCTTTATTCTTTTTGCTTAGGGTTGTCTTGGCTATGCACGCTCTCTTTTGGTTCCATATGAAGTTTAAGGTGGTTTTTTCCAGTTTCGTGAAGAAGGTCATTGGTAGCTTGATGGGGATAGCATTGAATCTATAAGTTACTTTGGGCAGTACGGCCATTTTCATGATATTGATTCTTCCTAACCCTGAGCATGGAATGTTTCTCCATCTGTTTGTGTCCTCTTATTTTCTTGAGCAGTGGTTTGTAGTTCTCCTTGAAGAGGTCCTTTACATCCTTTGTTAGTTGTATTCCTAGGTATTTTATTCTCTTTGTAGCAATTGTGAATGGCAGTTCATTCTTGATTCGGCTCTCTTTAAGTCTGTTATTGGTGTATAGGAATGCTTGTGATTTCTGCCCATTGATTTTGTATCCTGAGACTTTGCTAAAGTTGCTTATCAGTTTCAGGAGATTTTGGGCTGAGATGATGGGGTTTTCTAAATACAATCATGTTGTCTGCAAATGGAGACAATTTGACTTCCTCCTTTCCTAATTGAATATCCTTTATTTCTTTTTCTTGCCTGATTGTTCTAGCTAGAACATCCAATATTATATTGAATAGGAGTGGGGAGAGAGGGTATCCTAATTTAGTGCCAGATTTCAAAGGGAATGCTTCCAGTTTTTGCCCATTCAATATGGTATTGGCTGTGGGTTTGTCATAAATAGCTTTTATTATTTCGAGATATGTTCCGTCAATACCTAGTTTATTGAGAGGTTTTAGTATAAAGGGCTGTTGGATTTTGTCGATGGCCTTCTCTGCATCTATTGAGATAATCATGTGGTTTTTGTCTTTGGTTTTTTTTATGTGGTGAATTACATTTATAGATTTGTGTATGTTAAACCAGTCTTGCATCCCCATGATGAAGCCTACTTGATTGTGATGGATAAGCTATTTGATGTGCTGTTGCAATCAGTTTGCCAGTATTTTACTGAAGATTTTTGCATCTATGTTTATCATGGATATTGGCCTGAAGTTTTCTTTTCTTGTTGAGTCTCTGTTGGGTTTGGTATCAGGATGATGTTGGTCTCATAAAATGATTTGGGAAGGATTCCCTCTTTTTGGATTGTTTGGAATAGTTTCAGAAGGAGTGGTACCAGCTCCTCTTCATATGTCTGGTAGGATTCGGCTGTGAACCCACCTGGACCTGGGCTTTTTTTGGTTGATAGGCAATTAATTGCTGCCTCAGCTTCAGCCCTTGTTATTGGGCTATTCAGAGTTTTGACTTCTTCCTGGTTTAGGCTTGGGAGAGTGTAAGTGTCCAAGAATTTATCCGTTTCTTCCAGGTTTACTGGTTTATGTGCATAGAGTTGTTTGTAGTAATCTCTAATGATGGTTTGTATTTCTGTGGAATCTCTGGTGATATCCCCTTTATTGCTTTTTATTGCATCTATTTGATTATTCTCTCTTTTCTTTTTTATTAATCTGGTTAGTGGTCTATTTTGTTGATCTTTTCAAAAAACCAGCTCTGGGATTTGTTTATTTTTTTGAAGGGTTTTTTTGTGTCTCTATCTCTTACAGTTCTGCTCTGATCTTAGTTATTTATTCTTGTCTTCTGCTAGCTTTTGAGTTTTTTTGATCTTGCTCCTCTAGCTTTTTCAATTTTAATGATAAGATGTCGATTTTAGATCTTTCCTTGCTGCTTATGTGGGCATTTATTGCTGTAAATTTTCCTCTAGACACTGTTTTAAATGTGTCCCAGAGATTCTGGTACATTGCGTCTTCATTCTCATTGGTTTCGAAGAACATCTTTATTTCTGCCTTCATTTCATTGTTTATCCAGTCAACATTCAAGAGCCAGTTGTTCAGTTTCCATGAAGTTGTGTGGTTCTGAGTTAGTTTCTGAATTCTGAGTTCTAATTTGATTGCACGGTGGTCTGAGAGACTGTTTGTTAATGATTTCTGTTCTTTTGCATTTGCTGAGGAGTGATTTACTTCCAATTATGTGGTCAATTTTAGAGTAGGTGTGATGTGATGCTGAGAAGAATGCATATTCTGTGTTTTTGTGGTGGAGAGTTCTGTAAGTGTCTATTAGGTTTGCTTGGTCCAGGTCTGAGTTGAAGTCCTGGATATCCTTGTTAATTTTCTGTCTTGTTGATCTGTCTAATATTGACAGTGGAGTGTTAAAGTCTCCCACTATTATTGTGTGGGAATCTAAGTCTCTTTGTAGGTTATTAAGACTTTGCTTTATGTATCTGGGTGCTCCTGTATTGGGCGTGTATATATTTAGGATCGTTAGCTCTTCTTGTTGCGTTGATCCTTTTACCATTATGTAATGCTCTTCTTTGTCTCTTTTGATCTTTGTTGGTTTAAAGTCTGTTTTATCAGAGGCTAGGATTGCAACTCCTGCTTTTTTTTTTTTTTTTGCTCTCCATTTGCTTGAGATCTTCCTCTATCCCTTTATTTTGAGCCTATGTGTATCCTTGCATGTGAGATGGGTTTCCTGGATACAGCACACCAATGGGTTTTGATTTTTTATCCAATTTGCCAGTCTGTGTCTTTTGATTGGGGCATTTAGCCCATTTATATTTAAGGTTAATATTGTTATGTGTGAATTTGATCCTGCCATCTTGATGCTAGCTTGTAGTTTTTCTCATTAGTTGATGCAGTTTCTTCATTGTGTTGATGCTCTTTACCATTTGGTACGTTTTGGAGTGGCTGGTACTGGTTGTTCCTTTCTGTGTTTAGTGCTTCTTTCAGGACCTCTTGTAAAGCAGGCC
>CAUYLG010064657.1:0-42005 GCA_963573385.1 Cacajao melanocephalus
GGCGGGGGGGGGGCGGGGCGGGCGGGCGGGCGCCCCCCCCGTGCCGAGCGCAGTCGCCTTGGCTGGACGGCGGTCGGCGAGGCCCAGCTGGGGCGGGCTGGTGGGCGGGGCAGTGGGGAAGCGACCCTGGGCCTCGGCCAGGGCACCTCTTGGGAGGCAATCTCTGGCCCCCGCCCGGCCTTCCCGGTTTCTCTGGCCGCAGCCTCGGCCCCCTCCCTCTTGGGCCATGCAGGACCAAGGAGGTGCTGGGCCGGGTTCTCGCGCCCCGCAGCCGGACACCTTCTCCCCCGACCCACCTGGGCTGCTTGAACTCTTCGTCAGTCCAGATGGCTTTCAAGGAGACTTTGTTCGCCCGCTGCATGGAGCCACGTGGAGCTGGCTGCGGCCGAGCCCCTCTCCCTTCTCCCCTTTCTGAGTGCCAGCTTCTCGAGCCCTCCCGCCGAGCGGTGCTGCCCGCAGAGGACATCGAGTGGCTGGAATTTGGACCTAGGCTGGGCGGGCTGTCCACCCACCTGCCAGCGCCTCGCCCCCGGGGGCCGCTCCTTCCCGACCCCTTCCAGGCCGCCAGGGTCCGGCCGCCTCGCTCGCTGGAGGGGCAGAGTCCCGGCGCCTCCGGGGACCCTGCTCGCCTGCCGCTCTGCACCCGCCCCTCCGCTCCCAGCCCGAGCCAAACCCCTCACCCAACCTCCCAGCCCTGCTGCCGCGGAAACTCAGCATCAAACACGCAAACAACAAAGACGCTTAGCTTTTGTTTCCGATTATCAAACTAATAGGTAGAAAACAGAAATGTTCAACGTGGAAATAAAAAATGACCATCCCACCACCCACAGAAATCACGGTCTGTTGCAGTATGTATGCATATCATGACTGTTTTTTTGTTTTTTTTGCATCTCTTTTCATTTAATAGCATTATATTATAAGCTAGCGCCCATTATCATTCTACATATTGAACGTACGTTGTGATACAACCACAGCCCAACGTCATAATGGCTGTGCCATTGTTTCACCTGTGCTGCTGAGAACGAAATGGCTCAACTCTGGTTGTTTTCTTAGAATGGATTTCTGGGAGTGGAATCACTAGGTGAAAGGGAATGAACATTTTTTAGCTGTCAATATGGGATTGGAAACTGCCTTCCAGGAAGATTATATGTTCCCTTCCACTTCCACCTGCAGTGAAGCGGGTGCGCTGCACATCAGCCATGTGGCTTTGAGCAAGTTACTTGCCTTAGTTTCTGCACCAGCAAGATGGGGATAATAGCGCCTACTTTATAAGGAATGAAGGAATGCAAACAACGAGCTAGCAGAGAGGCACTACCTGCGAATCTGCTGTTACTCAAAGAGGAACTATTCAAAATCATTGCTAGCATCGGATATTAGGATTTTAAGTAAACGTTCACTAATTTGGCAGCGGAAATGATGTTCTAGCGTGGCTCTTTAATCACCAACAAGGTTCAACAGGTAACTATCGGTGTTTTTGCCTTCTAGGAATTATCTTTTTGTGCACATTGTTCTTTGAGGGCCTTCATGTGTTTCTTACTGTAAAACTTGCTAGCGTAGTGAGCCTTTATATATGTTATATTTGTTGTCAATATTTTCCCCAGTTTGCCTTTTGACTTTTTAGAATAGACAGTAAACAATAACTGTGGCTTGAATCAGTGCTGTCTTCCTGAACCATCCACATTCTTACCCTTCTCAACAGGAATGACCCCAAGTTTATCAGAAGGCTCCGTAGCTCCAGGGTTAATTCTGGGCATGTCTGACTACATCACTCCACCCCTACCATGCTCTCTCCTCTGTACCACTACATTCCAGGTATTTCTCCTAAGAAAAGGACAGAAAGTCCCCTAAAACCATGGGGATCTGCAGAAAGGGGCAAGAATACAGATTATCCACCCATAAACACCTTTCTCCCTTTCCAGGTAACCCTCTTCTGAGAGCCCATTTGCCCCCCAACTCCAGTGGTCAGGACTCAGCACACCTGCCAAACGCCTTCAAAACTAGCAAATCATGCTGGCTATCTGCCCCAGGTAGGGCCTTAGCAACTGGCTTCAAGCTGAGATAAAGTGACAATGCTTTGCAGGGACAAAGTTTGAGGATTTCCTGGGCTATTGTTGCTTCTGGGGTGTTATGATTTGATTCTAATATTGACAACAAGACCTTGTGTATGTGGTGGGGTTGGAGAGAGCATCTCAGTACCTCTCCAAGTTCATCGTCATTATCTTGACCTGGGGTATCTTACATCTCTATACCAGTGTTTTGCAACCCTGGCTGTACAAATACCAATACAGGGGAATTACTCCTACAGATTCAGATTAATTCATCTGGTTTGGGGCCTGGGTGTTGGTACTTGTAAAGTTCTCCAGGTGACTCTCGTATGTAGCCAGGGTTGAGAACCACTTTGAGGCCTTTCTGCCTCAGTCCTCTTTCTAGGGAGGAAAGAGACTTCAGGTGATTTGGAGGGAGAAGGGTCAATAAAGGCAGGAAGATGTGGGAAACTAGCAAAGTCCCTGGGAGGAGAGAGTGTGTCCCCCTAAAAACCCCTTGGCCACAGCCATGCAGCTGGGCAAACAGATAACGTCCAGTGGAACAACAGAAGCTGGACCATGAGAAGGGCAGACAGCAGAAAATGCCCAGAGAAAGGTTTGATTTCTTCTTTGGAAGGTGATGGTAAGGGTATGGCTCCAGAGTAATTAGTTCTACAGCTCCAGGCAAGGAAGATGGAAGGCTGAGGGAAGCAGGCCCATCAGGGAGAAGTGGGGCCAGGACCTAGAGAGGCACTGTCTGTACACTCCAGGGCCAGTACCCAAGGCCAAGGCCAAGGCCAGATGCTCCCATCTATTTTCTTTTTCTTTTTTTTTTTTTGAGATGAAGTCTCACTCTGTCACCAGGCTGGAGTGCAGTGGCATGATCTCAGCTCACTTCAACCTCCACCTCCCAGATTCAAGAGATTCTCCCGCCTCGGTCTCCCCAGTAGCTGGGACTACAGGTGTGCGCCACCATGCCCAGCTAATTTTTGTATTTTTAGTAGAGACTGGGTTTCACCATGTTGGCCAGGATGGTCTCCATCTCTTGACCTCGTGATCCACCCACTTTGGCAGAGCTTTGGGAGGCCGAGGAGGGCGGATCACTTCAGGTCAGGAGTTTGAGACCAACCTGGCCAACGTGGCAAAACCCCGTCTCTATTAAAAGTACAAAAATTAGCCGAGTGTAGTGGCACCTGCCTGTAGTCCCAGCTACTCGGGTAGCTGAGACAGGAGAATCACTTGAACTCGGAAGGTCGAGGTTGCAGTGAGCTGAGGTCGTGCCACTGCACTCCAGCCTGGGTGACAGAGTGAGACGCCGTCTCAACAACAACAACAATGCCTCTCTTAGAAGAAAACATAAGCATAAATCATTGTGACCTTAGATTAGGCAATAGGTTCTTAGATATGACACCAAAAGAAAAAATAAGCAAGAAATCATCAAAATTAAACACTTTTTTGCTTTAAAGGACATCAAGAAAGTGAACAGACAACACACACAGAATGAGAGAAAATATTTGCAAATAATTGGTGAAGGACTAGAATTGGTATGTCAAATATGTGAACAAATCTTACAACTCAATAATAGAATGACTACCCAATTTAAAATGGGCAAAGAATGTGAATAGATAATTTCTCCAAAGAAGATATACAAACGATCGATAAGCATGGGAAAAGATGGCCAACATCATTCATTGGTAGGAAAATGAAAATCAAAACCACAATGAAGTATCAGTTTGTACCCATTATTATGGCTGTAATGAAAAGGACAGGTAATAAGTGTTGCTGAGGATGTGGAGAAACTGGAACCCTCATACACTGCTGGGGGAAATGGAAAATAGTGCCCCTACTTTGGAAAGCAGCTGGCAGTTCTTCAAAACATTAAACTGAGTTACCATCCAACCCAGCAATTCCACTGCTAGTTATCTACCTAAGAGAAATGAAAACATGTCCTCATAAAAACATTCACAGGAATGCTTATAGTAGCAGTATGCATAATAGCAAAAAAAGTGGAAACACATGTCCAGAAACAAAAGGTGGTAAATTCTTTCTGTGAAATATTGCGATAAAAAGAAATGAAGCACTGATGCCTGCATGGATGAACCTTGAAAATATTTTGCTAAGAAGCCAGTCACAAAAGATCACATATTGGTCAGGTGCGGTGGCTCACACCTGTAATCCCAGCACTTTGGGAGGCTGAGGTGGGAGGATCATGAGGTCAGAAGTTCAAGACCAGCCTGACCAACATGGTGAAACCCCATCTTTACTAAAAAAAAAAAAAAAATTAGCTGGGAGGGGGGCGCGCGCCTGTAATCCCAGCTACTTGGGAGGCTGAGGCAGGAGAATTGCTTGAACCTGGGAGGCGGATGTTGCAGTGAGCTGAGATCACGCCATTGCACTCCAGCCTGGACGACAGAGCAAGACTCTGTCTCAAAAAACAAACAAACAAACAAAAACAAAAAAAGCCCCACATATTGTATGATTCCATTTATATGAAATATCTGAAACAGACAAATCCTTGGACACAAAGTAGGCCAGTAATTGCTTCAGACTGAGGAGTGAATGGATTGTGGAAGGTGTTGAGAGGTGAAAGCTAGGGGTGCAGGGTTTCTTTTTGGGGTAATGACAATGTTCTGAATATGATTGAGGCCATGGATGCACAACTCAGTGAATATACCAAAAGCTTAACTCATACAATTATAAATAGGTAAATTGTATGGTATGGGAATTATACCTCAATAAAGCTGTTATTAAATAAAAACAACTCTTTGCCCTATGGACACCCAAAGCTTTTCCCAAGATGGCTGTAAATTATCTTGGGGATGGGAATGAGGAGGGCCTCCTTTGGTGCTAGCTCTTGATTCAATAATTCTGACCTCATCTACAACACGTTTATCTAGAAACAAAACTCAGGTATTTGCTGAAGTTCTATCCTCCCAAACCACCCTTCTTCCCCTTCCTAGGAAGCATCCATGATTTCACTGTAGATGGGGCAGGGGAGACAGAGGAGGGATTAATATTACAGAAAAGTTAGCAGCTTTCAAAGGAACATCAAGCAGCCTAATTTATAGAATGCTCTTCATTCATTTCTTAACTGGGGATCTTTGTTCAGCCTTCTGCACTCATGCCCACCATGTCCTTCAGGGTATCTCCCTAGCAACTCCCCTCCCTTCCTGTCTGGAGCAAAGCAGATTCTCCCCAGCATCTCTCAGGCAGAGATATTTAGAGTTACACACATCTTTTGTGGCCTTGGTTGTCCCCTCCAAGGCTCTTGAGCTCACATTCCACATGAAATTTATCGAGATATTTGTTTGTTTGTTATAGGGCAACCCTGTCTCACTCTGCTGCCCAGGCTAGAGTGCAGTAGTGCCATCATGGCTCACTGCAGCCTTGACCTCCCTGAGGTTCAACTAATCCTCTCACCTCAGCCGGGACTACAAGCATGTGCCACCAGGCCCAGGTAATTTTTTAAAATTGTATTTGTAGATACAGGGGTGTCACTACATTTCCCGGGCTGGTCTTGAACTCCTGGGCTCAAGTAATCCTCCTGTCTCAACCTCCCAAAGTGTTGGGATTACAGGCTTGAACTATCATGCCCAGTCTATCAAGCGATTTCTTAATTATTTCCCTAAGAAAAATTCCATTGTCAACTGTTAAGATATTAATGTAGCTTTTAATTAATTAATTTGAGATGAATTCGCACTCTGTTGCCCAGGCTGGAGTGCAGTGGCTCGGTCTCAGCTCACTGCAACTAACTGCTGCCCCCTGGGTTCAAGTGATTCTCCTGCCTTAGCCTCCCTAATAGCTGGGATTACAGGCGTGCACTACCACACCAGGCTATTTTTTTTTTTTTTTTTTTGTATTTTTAGTAGCGAAAGGGTTTCGCCATGTTGGCCAGGCTGGTCTTGAACTCCTGACCTCAAGTGATCCCTGATTTGGCCTCCCAAAGTGCTGGGATTACAGGCTTGAGCCACCGCACCAGGCTTAAATTTAATTAAAAAAATTTTTTTTACATGTATAATAAAATAGAGATGGGGTTTCACCATGTTGGCCAGGATAGTCTTGATCTCCTGACCTTGTGATCCACCCACCTCGGCCTCCCAAAGTGCTGGGATTACAGGAATGAGCCACCGCGCCCGGCCTTAAATTTAATTAAAAAAATTTTTTTTTTTAAAAAAAGAGACGAAGTCTCGCTATGTTGCCCAGGCTGGAGTGCAGTGGCTATTCACAGGCATGATCCCGCTATTGATCAACACTGGAGTTATGACCTACTTGGTTTCAATCCTGGACTTGTTCACCCCTCCTTAGGGAACCTGCTGGTCCCTGGCTCCGGGAGGTCACCATATTGATGCCCAACTTAGTGTGGACACCATGTCAGCATAGCGCACGACAGTCCAGAATTTCAAGCGATCCTCCCGCCTCAACCTCCAGAGTAGCTGGGACAATAGGCTCAGCTTCCGTGCTGTTTTTTTTTTTTGTTTGTTTGTTTGTTTGAAAGTACGCAGAATAGTTTAATGAACTCCATGTACTCATCACCCCAGCTTCCAGCTTCAACAATTATCTTTTCCTTTCATTTATGTTTCTTTTGCCACTCTTGTTTTCAACGAAGATAAATTCGTCTCACTTTTTATTTTTATTTAGTGGGCTTTTAACATAAAAATACAGATGCTCCCGTCAGAGCAAGACATAACAACCTTCGGATCTTCCGCAGCGCTGGGAGTTGAGCGGGAGAATGGAGCGCGGGGAAAGGAACCGAGCGAGGAAAAGGGATAAAGCGCGCGGGCCCCGCCCCTCGGAGCCGGCGGAGGGCGGAGAGCTGCGCAGAAGCGGCTGGTTGGGGTGGCATGGGAGGGGAGACCCGGGCGCCGAGGGCAGGGTCCGGGCCGGTGTCGGCGCGCTCTGCTAGAGCGCAGTGTCCGGCGCGGGGTCCTGCGGCGCCCCCTCGCGGGAGTAGAACTCTTCGATCACCGCCTGCGGGATGCGCTTCAGCATCTCCTTGGGGAAGATGCGCAGCAGCTTCCAGCCCAGGTCCAGCGACTCGAACACCGATCGGTTCTCGTAGGGGCCTAGGAACAGAGCGGGAGGGAGGGTTAGGAATGTGTGTGAGGCAGGAGGAGGGTGACGAGGTTGCTGGCTCCAGGCCAGCGACTCGAATTACCCTGGTTGATGAAGTTCTTCTCAAACTTCTGCAGGAATTCCAGGTAGAGCAGGTCCTCGGAGGTGAGCGCCTCCTCCCCAACCACTGCCTTCATGGCCTGCACGTCCTTCCCGATGGCATAGCAGGCGTACTGGGGGAGGGGCAAGGCGTCGGTGGCCGCTGCGGGCTTACCACGGGAGTCCAGTAGCCCCCAACCTGGCTACGCTGGGACCCCGTTTGGGGAGGAAGTTAGCCAGGAGAAAAGCTTGTCCTTCAGATGGGGCTCAGACCTTCAGCTTCTGAAACTAGAGGACCCACCAGCCCCCTGGCCCTCTCCTCCTTACCAGCTGGTTGGAGACATCTCCATGGTCCCTTCTTGTCATGCCCTCCCCAATGGCCGACTTCATCAGCCGAGACAGCGAAGGGAGCACGTTGATGGGAGGGTAGATCTGAGGGAGCAGAAAAGGGAGTGGTGGAGAGCAGCACTCAAGTTTTCCTCTCCCTGTCCCAGCACTGCTCTCAGGAGAAGCTCCTCATTTATCCTACATTCGAGGGGTCAACAGCCACACCCAGCCTCTCCCAGCTCCCACAGATTCAAGGGCTTGGGCATGCGGATATCTTACATGTGGGCCTAGACAGAACAGTGGACGGGGTAGATGACATGGCATTAGTTAATAAAAGGCTCAGTAGCCGGGCGCAGTGGCTCATGCCTGTAATCCCAGCACTTTGGGAGGCCAAGGCGGGTGGATCACGAGGTTGAGAGATCGAGACCATCCTGGTCAACATGGTAAAACCCTGTCTCTATTAAAAATACAAAAATTAGCTGGGCATGGTGGCACATGCCTGTAGTCCCAGCTACCCAGGAGGCTGAGGCAGGAGAATTGCTTGAACCCAGGAGGCAGAGGTTGCGGTGAGCCAAGATCACACCATTGCACTCCAGCCTGGGTAACAAGAGCAAAACTTCGTCTCAAAAAAAAAAAAAGGCTCAGTATTTCAAAACTTTTGATAATGTGGGCAAAAAGCAGTTTGAAGCTTAGTGGTTAATGGCTGCAAAGAAAAAAACCTGCCAAACAAAGAGAAAAAAAGTCATAGGAGTCACCTTTAACCTACACATAGGAGGGATGTGTGTCAGTTGTTTTCTGCCCACCAAAGCAAATAACTGGAAAGGGAAGGGAAATGGTATTAATTTAGTATTTACTAGCTGTTAGATGCTTTCTATATGCCAACTTATTTTTATCCTCCATAATGCATCTGGGTGATACATTTTATTATTCCCATTTTATGAATGAGGAAATCTAGAATCCAAGAGATGAAATTATCTTCTCAAGATCCCAGAGCCAGGTAAGCCAAATTCTGCTCAGGCCTGTCTTCTTTCTGTGAACCATGCAGTCTTCCCTGTGGCTGTCTCCTTTTGGGGTTCGTTTTGGCTGGCCCCTCCTAATTCATGCCTGGAGGCAGTGGAACATCTGCCCCTCAGTGTTTCTCTGGTCAGAGAAGGAAATGGGTAGGGACAGGGTAGTTAGTACCTGTCTGTTATGAAGCTGTCTGTCCACGTAGATCTGTCCCTCTGTGATGAAGCCCGTCAAGTCTGGGATAGGGTGGGTGATATCTACAAGAAAACACACTGGGATCAGTGTGGGTGGGGCCCAGGTCTCCAATCACTTAGGGCACCTGGGTTCTGTGTCCCTCAGGGGAGTGATAGGGGTGTGTGGGAGGCATGGATGGTGAAGGAAAGGACAGTGTCTATCTTGATGGAGGAAAAGCACTGCAGCACACATCTGTGCCAAGCAATGTGGGCCCTTTAAGAGTCTGGTTGGAAAAGGGAGGGCAGGGAAGCTCTGGAGCATAGTGTGCTGTGAGGAGGCTACCGTCGTTGGGCATGGTGAGGATGGGGATCTGCGTGATGGATCCGCCCCGACCCTCCACGCGGCCTGCCCGCTCGTAGATGGTGGCCAGGTCTGTGTACATATATCCAGGAAAGCCTCGGCGCCCAGGCACCTCCTCTCTAGCAGCAGAGACCTGCAATATCCATGGGCATTGGGGTAAGAAGTGGGGTGAGAGGCTGAAGCTAGGAAGGGTGGGTGGGAAGTTCAGTGACCCTGTGAGAAATGAAGTAGGGAGCAGGGGAGGAATGGCCTGGCTGAGACTAAGCCCTGGAACTCATGGGAGTGGGGCAGGCCTGCATGGACCAGCTTCCCTGTATTTGCAGGGTGACCCCCTGGATGTCAGGTTTAGGGAGGGTTAGGGAGGAATCTGATACCCTTTGTCATCCAGCTCACCTCCCGCAAAGCCTCTGCATAGGAACTCATGTCTGTCAGTATGACCAGCACATGCTTCTCACACTGGTAGGCGAGGAATTCAGCAGTGGTGAGCGCCAAGCGCGGGGTGATGATCCGCTCGATCCTGGAGGTGAGGCCAGGTGTTTAGGGAGCCTGGAGGCCTGGGCTAATGCTCTGCACAGCCCCGGGGCTGCATGCAAGGTGAACTGGGAAGCTGGTGTTGTGCATAGGGGCATAGGAATGGAGAAGATGAACCCCTGCCTCCAGCCTCTAGGCCAGGGCAATTGTTCCTGGGAGTTGGCAGACTGCAACACGTGCCTCGCCTACTGTCCAAGGTAGGAAAGGGGACAGAGGCTGAGGCCAGGAGGCAAGTTGGGTTGGAAAAGCCAGGCAGGGCTAGGAGTATCTGATGAAGATGAGAGTGACTTTTTGTCCCCCGTGGGCTGAAGGTGAAGGACTCTGGCATATCACCCTGTAGATGAGTTGGGGGCACCTGCTTTCGCTTTGTCTTACCCTAGGGGACCCACAATTGGGTCAGCTGGGGCACTCTCACTCCATGTCCTCTGGATGGTTTTGTCCCTCTCACTGCTCCTCTCACTATCCCTTTCACTGCTCCAAGCACACTTAGTGTGTCTGTCCCTCTGCTTGCCAGCCCTACGAACCCTTCCCATATGGAGGGCTCCTGAACACCCTACCTCAGCTTCAGACACTCTCAGTTCCCAGCTCTGGAGTTGTGGCTCTTCCCCTTGGGGATGTCACAAAAGCCTCCAGAATTCTATTATTTACTATCTGGAGTACCCTCCAGAAATACCCAGGATAGTTTATTAGAATTGTGTTCATCCCCCTGACCCCCAGATTTAAACTCTCATTTTTTTACACTTTAAAAATAGCAAATAGCAGTGTTTCTAAACAAATGTTTAGGGAAATGATCTCCCTGGGATGACTTTGTGGATGTGACAGGGAGATTAAAAGCCCTGAGTTGGGATAGGGGCTGGACATGGGCTGTGGGAAGAGCAGAGGACACAGACAGCAGGCAGATTCATGGTCTGGCACCCTCTGTCTGTGGGTTTTCCCCAGCCCCTCCCAGGCCTCAGTTTCCCCATCTACATAATTAGGGTTGTTCTCTCAGCTCTGGCCCATGGCTGTAGCTCTGAGATGCCCAGGAGCCCTGGTACTCTAGGTCTTGGAAGGGAATATGGTCTTCCCACATGAGGGCAGTTTGGGCATCAGGGGAGAGCTCACGTGGGGTCATTGGCCAAGTTCAGGAAGAGGCAGACATTCCCCATGGTTCCGTTCTGCTCAAAGTCAGACTTGAAGAATCTGGCAGTCTCCATGTTCACCTGGACACACAGCAGGGTGGGCTGGAGGTGGGGCCCTGTGGCCTGAGGGCAGGGCCTGGCCCCTCCCAGCTGTCCTCAGGAAAGTCTGTGGACTGAACAGCTACCAGTTGCAGTGGGTGAAGGTATCATGGCCACAGGGTGACCCTGGGGCTTGAAAGGGCAGGTGCTGGGTTTGCTGCCCCTGTCCTGGGAGGGCCTCGTCAGATACCCCCGGAGAGGCTGAGACTTCTTCAAGTCCAGCTCTGCTCAGTGCCATCCCTGTCCCCTCCCCTCGCCAGCTGCTGCTCTACCCACCTTCCTGGCCTCCCAGGCCTCCCCTTCCTGAAGCTATCTTTTCTCCCCAAATCTCCTGGCTTCCCCTCCATCAGGCCACCCAGGACTCATCTTACCACTGTGATTGTCTTTGGGACACCCTAAGGGATACATGGTCCTGGTCACTGCTCCCATCCTCACCCCTCTTGACTGGCCTGGGCTCTGATGGCTTCTCCATCAGATCAGACCATGGCAGGGGCTGAGGGCGACAGGCTGCTTGCTCACAGCCTCCAGAACTTGCCAGTCTGCTAAGTCCCCTCACCCCCATGGCTGCAAAGACGATGGCGAAGTTGTCGTCATGGTAATCCTGCACAGCCTTGGACTTCTTCACCAGCCCCGCCTGGCGGCAGATCTGAGCGGCAATCTAGGGCAGAGTGGATTGGGTGGGAGGATGTCACAGCCGGAGCCGGAGCTGATGCCTGCCCCACTGAGCACCACTGACCCCTGGCCTTTGGTGGGAGGGATCCAAGCCCAGAGAGGTGAAGGGGCTGCTCCCGGTGTTACAGTCTTTCTTGGGGTGGCGATGGGGGCTATTGTGTGGCTGCTAGTGGGCTGGGGGTGCCTGACATGAGAGGCAGGAAAGAGTAACAGTTCCAAAGAGCAACTGCCTCTGCACAGGTCTGGGTGGCTTGGCATAGGGCAGCCCCCCTCTCCACAGCCTCTGGGGGGCTATCTGGGCACAGAGTTGCTCCGAGCCTGCAGTATGTGGGCCTCCCAGACACCATGCCCAGAGCCAAGAAGGAGGGGTTGCAGCAGGGTGGGGCATTTATGCCCTCTGATCACTCAGACCATTTTGAGTGGTCAGGACGCAGGGTGGCTGCAGGAGCATCTAGAGACCTAGTCACACCAGCTGCTCTGAGAGGAAGCAGCTGTTCTCTGTTGGTGGTTGGAGAGAAGCAGGAGCGTGTGAGTAAAGATGAGTGCAAGGACAGTGGGCGGGGCTGGGAGTGCCCCAAGCAGGACTTTCTATTCTGGGAGCTCCCTGTGGCTCCCCCACTTGGGGCAGCTTGAAGACTGGACATGGAGGAAATGTCCTGCAGCCCTGAGTCCCTGAACTGCCAGGGGACAGCTGCCAGTCTGGATGCTGGTGACCCAGCTCGACCAGCCCCCTGCCTGCTTGGCATAGGAGCTGTCCTCACTGGCCCAGCAGCCTCAGCCTCTTCTCTGTCCCTCCCCCAGCAGTGCCTGCTGGCCCTGCAGGCCTCACCTCATTGTGGGGGAGCCCGGCTGCTGAGAAGATGGGGATCTTCTGGCCGCGGGCAATGCTGTTCATAACATCAATGGGAGAAATGCCTGTTTGAATCATCTCCTCGGGGTAGATACGGGAGTGTGGATTGATGGGCTGGCCTGGGAGAGGGCGATCACAGAGCCATGCTCAGGGGTTCAAACCCTCCCCTGCCCTCCTCCACCCTGCCCCAGACTCCAGAGCAGCACCGTTTGACAGAACTCTCTGCGATGATAGAAACGTGCTCTGGCTGCGCTGCCTGATGTAGCCCTAGACACAAGTGGCTACTGAGCACATGAAATGTGGCTCTGAAATGGAGTTCCTTCTATTTGGATTAGTATAAATTTAAATAGCCACAGGCCCAGTGCTACCTTGGGCAGTGTTGCCCTTGTGCTTTGGAAGTGGCAGGCAGGCAGAAACTCAGGCTGAGGCTCCAGGGCCTGAGGGAGCAGAGCCCTCATGGTACTAGTACCTCCAGGTACTAGTGCGGGGATCGGAGGGCCTGCGGGTGTCTCAGCCTCCTGTCTGAGCAGATGAGTCTTCTGTGCTCTGCCGTGGACTTTCTGTGTGGCCTAAGGCAAGCCACGGGCCCCTATGGGCCTCAAGTGTGTCCTCAGTAAACAGGTGGGATAGGGTTTGAGGACTTGGGAAGATGCCCACTTGAATGGACGAGAGCCGGCAGAGCACCACAGCTCACTCTCAGGATTGTGGACAGAAGCCAAAGGCAGGAGCATTATGGCCTTGGGGCAGGCGCGGAACACTGCCAAGTGATGATGATATTTTACAGGGGATGGACATGGAGTGCTGGCAGCAGAGTTGAGGCTCAGTGGAAGATCTGGGGATAGAGAGGCCTTTGCTGCTCTCCCATCACATCTGATCTGCCTGTGAGTCTGGGCAGAACTTCCAAGGGTGGGGAAGGTGTTAGGGCTGGGTCCTGAAGCCATCCAGAGCCTCCAGTCACTCACCATTGATATCCAGAAAGTCCTCTGCCATGACCACCGGCCCCTTGTCAATGGGCTTGCCGGAGCCATTGAAAACCCGACCTGAGGGCGGGCGAGAAGTGTTGGAGGGTGCTCAGGCTGCCCTGTGTCCCTCACTGCTGCCTACCCTCCATGAGACCACCAGCTTCTACCCTCTCTGCAAAGGAGTGCCCCGTGTCCCCCTCCCCCACAGCTCACAGGTAGCCCAGAGAGCCAGCTACAGTGACTTCTCGTGGGAGTCTTCTTTCCTTTCCTGGAAACCTTTACAGGCAAGGCCTTGGCCCAGGACAATGACTCTAATTGGGGATTCCAGGACTGGAGACAGGAGAGGGCCAGGCCAGGTATGGCAGGTCTTGGGAAAGAATTAGGAGATATTCAAGGCTTAGCAGTCCCTTTCAGTCTGAGTCCAAATAGCTGGCTACCTACTGTCTCTAGTTTATTGAACCTACCTTCCTCATTTATTGAACACCTGTATGTCAGACCCTGAACTGGGGTCAGGAATCAGAGAAGAAGACACACCCTAGACCTCAAAGAGCTCACCAGAGAGACAGGCATGTGAATGGGAAATGACAGTGTAGTGGGCTGAGGGCTTGGCAGAGAAGCTGGGCTGGGAGGGCAAAGGAGTGCCCCCACCGCTGCCCCTCTCCATCCCTCACCCAGCATGTCCTCTGACACCGGAGTTCGTAGGATGTCCCCCGTAAATTCGCAAGTGGTCTTCCTGGCATCTATCCCTGATGTTCCTTCAAACACCTGTGGGAAGAAGAGGGTGTTTCTCCACTTAGGGGCTTGCTGGAGGGAATGCGGCTACCCATTTTGGACATGTTTTGTGTTCTCAGGGAAATGGACCATTCCCTGCCTTCAGAGTTTGTAAGATAGTGTGGGAACTTTTTGGGTTCATTCATTGATTTAACTAGCCAGTGTCCCATTGATCCCACTCACCTGAACAACTGCCTTGGTGCCAGCCACCTCAAGCACCTGCCCGCTCCTCTGAGTCCCATCTGGGAGGGTAAAGTGGACGATCTCTGCATACTGGGCGAACTGGCAGGAGGGGAGAGCAGCTACATGGCAGTGAGACCAGAGACAAATCCCTTCTCCTCCCGAGGTCCTCCCTGGCCCAGTATCAAGCTGCTCTCTCCCCTCTTGCGCCCAGACACTCGTAGAAATGAATGTGAGCATTTGAATTCTGTTTGGGAGGCAGTTGCACCCACTTTAGAGTCACAAGACCAGGTTAGAGTTGAAACTCTGAAGTTTAGTAGGTGCCTGATCTTGTGGAAGTTACTTTATGATTTCAGTAACTCATTAAATAGGTATGTCATTAAATAATGAGCTTTAGTTTCCTCATCTTTAAAATGGGGATAATAATAATAATGCCTACTTCCCATAGCTGCTGCAGGGAGAAAGTGAGATAATATTTACAAATGCATTAGCATGGTGCATGGCACTTTGTAAAAGCTCAATAAAGACGTAGTAATGATTGGGCTGCCTCGGCTCCTGGACAGCATAGCTGTTTCTGCCCCTCTGGACGAGGGGTAAACACAATGGCAAAGTGCTTCCCTCTGCTGAGGCACCAGGAGAGACGCTCTGCTTCCAGATGTTCTTCAGTACCAGTGGCGTGGGACTGGAATTGACTCAAGTAGTCCTTCCAAGGATCAGGAATTTTAAAAATCAGGGTAATAGCCAGTATATGTACAGAACTCTTTGGCTGGGTGTGGTGGCTCATGCCTGTAATCCCAGCACTTCGGAAGGCTGAGGTGGGCAGATCGCTTGAGGTCAGGAGTTCGAGACCAGCCTGGCCAACGTGGCAAAACTCTGTCTCTACTAAAAACACAAAATTAGCCAGGTGTGGTAGCGGGTGCCTGTAATCCCAGCTACTTGGGAAGCTGAGGCAGGAGAATCACTTGAACCCGGGAGGTGGAGGTTGCAGCCAGCTGAGATGGAGCCACTGCACGGGGTGACAGAGTGAGAACCTGTCTCAACAAAAAACAAACAAACAAACAAACACTACAGGAAACATGATGTTCAGTGATATGATGCATAAAAGCATTCCCTTTAAAATAGGAGCAAAACAAGAATGCCTGCTGTTCTCATTCTATTCAGCCTTGTACTGGAGGAATTAGCTAAACTAATAAAATGAATAACAATGAGAAGGAAACAACTACCAAATAGAAAGCCTCCCAATTCCCAAATCCAATAAAGATAGTACCAAAAGGAAAACTATAGATCAATTTCTCTTATTCATATAGACACAGAAATAAATTACTAGTGTAATCAAGCAGTGTATTAAATAAACATGTATGACCAAGTAGGCTTTAATCCAAGAATGCAAGACTAGAGCAATCAACATTAGGGAATTTGTCAATCTTTGATGACAAAATTCATAGTAATAGAGAGTTCATCAACATAGATTAAAAGAAGAATCCTATAA
Source organism: Cacajao melanocephalus (assembly GCA_963573385.1). NCBI lineage: Eukaryota > Metazoa > Chordata > Mammalia > Primates > Pitheciidae > Cacajao > Cacajao melanocephalus. Next base: position 15,720 of record CAUYLG010064657.1, read on the forward strand.
GATTATGTAAATAGAAGCCAAAAGGCTTTTGATAAAATTCAGCATCTGTTTCTTATTCTTTTTTTTTTTTTTTTGAGAGAGAGAGTCTTGCTCTGTCCCCTAGGTTGGAGTGCAATGGTGAGATCTCGGCTCACTGCAACTTCTGCCTCCTGGGTTCAAGAAATTATCCTGCCTCAGCCTTCCAAGTAGCTGGGATTACAGGCGTGCACCACCATGCCCAGCTAATTTTTTTGTATTTTTAGTAGAGGTGGGGTTTCACCATGTTGGCCAGGCTGGTCTCGAACTCCTGACCTCAGGTAATCTGCCCGCCTCGGCCTTCCAAAGTGCTGGGATTACAGGCATGAGCTACTGTGCCTGGTCAAGCATCTGTTTCTAATACAATTCTATATAAAACAGAAATGGAAGGCAACTACTTGAACACTAAACTGTTAACCAAAACCAACAGCAACATCCTTGTAAATGGTAAAATGCTGAAGTTATTTTCATTTCCAATAACACAAAAATCAGTAACAGACAGAGATACCTATATTACAATTGTTATCTAATATTGTTTTGGAAGTTTTTGTTTATACAGGAAGACCAAAAAAGAAAAAAGAAAATTAAACACAAATAGAGAATGTTCTATTTTTTTAAAGGTGGTGGTGGGAGGTGACTGTATTCTTCACAAATGTCAAAGAAAGGCTGTGGGAAGATGTTCCTGATAATAGGAAGCTAGTCAGACATGACAATTAAATGCAATACCTGACCCCAGGCTGGATCCTATACTGGAGTGGAAAAAAAATGCTGTATTCCAATTTATCAGCTGACCTGAGGCTGAGGACAGAGCTTACCTGATAAATTGGAATATGGATGGTAGATTCAAGTATTGTATCAGCATAAATTTCAGAAGTTGATAGCCCTACTGTGGTTATACAAAATAATATCTTTTTTTTTTTTTTTTAGACAGTCTCACTCTGTCGCCAGGTGCCAGGCCAGGCTGGAGTGCAGTGGCACAATCTCGGCTCACTGCAACCTCCACCTCCTGGGTTCAAACAATTCTCCTGCCTCAGCCTCCCGAGTAGCTGGGACTACAGGTGCATGCCACCACGCCCAGCTAATTTTTGTATTTTTAGTAGACGGGGTTTCACCATGTTGGCCAGGATGTCTTGATCTCTTGACCTCGGCCTCCCAAAGTGCTGGGATTACAGGCTTGAGCCACTGTGCCTGGCAATAATATCTTAATTTTAGGAAATACACACTGAAGTACTTGAGCATGACATGCCCTCAAAAGATTCAGGAAGGTTGGGTACGGTGGCTCCTATCTGTAATCCCTGCACTTTGGGAGGCGGAGGTGGGTGGATCACCTGATGTCAGAAGTTCACAACCAGCCTGGTCAAAATGGTGAAACCCCATCTTTACTAAAAATACAAAAATTAGCTGGGTGTGGTGGAGGGCACCTGTTATCCCAGCTACTCAGGAGGCTGAAACAGGAGAATTGCTTGAACCTGGGAAGTGGAGGTTGTAGTGAGTCAAGATTGCACCACTGCACTCCAGCCTGGGCAACAAGAGTGAAACTCTGTCTCAGAAAAAAAAAAAAAAAAAGATTCAGGAAAAAATTATATACACACAAGTAACACTTGCAAATTTTCATAAAATTGAAATAGTTTTGAAATAAAAAGTAAAGTAAAAGTATGCTGATGGAAAAAGAGACCTAGTTCCCTTCATTTGCAGATTATATTATACATCTAGAAAAACTCAAGAGGCTTTGGTTTAGAAAAAAGTTTTAGAATGAATAATAAAATATGGCTGTTTATAAGATAAATATATAAAATCATTCTCCCCCGATTTTTTTTTCTATTTTAGTAGTAACCAGTTAGAAGAGGCAATGGAGAAAACCATCCCACCCACAATAGGGCCAAAACTCATAACATAGCTAGAAATAAATATAACAAGAAAGGTACAAGAAAAAAACAAAATCTTGTGGGATAACATAAAACAAATCCTAAACAAATGAAGAACATTTTTGTCTTCAAAGACAGAATGACTTACTAGCCTAAAAACATGAATCCTTTTAAAAAGTATATAAATTTAATCCATCCCTAATGAATTATTGTTTATTTTAAAATTTAATAAAGTGGTTAAAGTTCACATAAATGTCTGAAAATAGCCAAAATAGTTATGAAAAAGATCAGAGATAGAGGACTTGCCTTATCAAATATTAAAACCTGCTATAAAGCTACTGAAGTCAAATAATAAATTAATACGAGGTAGACAGACAAATAAAAAAGGCAAGAGTCCAGAAAAAGATCCCGGATTTTACAGGACTATTATACAACAAACGTTGTATGTTAATTAATTTGCAGGGAGAAAGAATATATGGAACATAAGGGGGTATCCTGTTAGAAGATAACCACATCATAAACCCAAATACATTCCATGAGTGTAAAAAATTTTAAACACCAAAACAATTTTTTAAAAATGCTGGAAGAGCTTTTCTTCTTTCCTGTCTTTCTGAATAATCCCGTTAAAAGACAGATGAGCAATGTCTTTAAGCAAGACAAGAAATTCAGAAGCTTTAAACAAAAAATTTGTGATCATATGAGTATTTCAAACTTCGATATGGCAGAGACACCATAAATGAAACAAAGAGGCAAAAGATAGCCTATGAGCAATAAACAAGGACCTCCCGTATGCCTAACTTGCTTCGTAGGAAGATTTTCACTGAGGAGGATGCAAAATCGAAATGGTAAACATATGGACAGATACTCAACTTTCCTAGTTATCAGAGAAATGTAAATAAAATTAGCAAGACAGTACTAGTTTTCATCTGCTAGATAGGCAAAATTACAGAGAGAACATATTCAGGGCCAGCAAGGATGTGGGGAAGTGGGTCATCTCACATCTAGTTGGTGGAAATGTGAATTACCACAACCCTTTTGGGCAAGCCATCTTGCCACAATATCAAACTGTCAATATCTATTTTGAAATAAAAAAGTATTGGAACCAGCAATTCCACTTCTGGGAATCTATCCTATAACCACAAAAGTGTCCGTTTAAAAGGGATACAATCTTGTTGTACTATTTGTAATGGCAAAACCTGGGAACACACGAATGTCTATCAAAAATGGATGATTGAGTAAGTTACAGTACATCCATACTATCGCCCACTATGCCAGTATCCAAAAGAATGTGTCACTCACACGGGGAGCATCTTGGCTCCCAAGGGACTGACCCCAAGGTCAACCTCTAACATATTTGCCTGTGTTTCAGTGTATCCAGCAAGATCTTTCGGGGCTGAGAATAAAGTGGTTAGGGGCAGATAGTTAACTTTATGTGTCTTTGCTCTTTCCCTAAGTTACAAGGAGCATGTATTATTCTTGCAATTAAAATATAATACATTTTTAAGGACATGTTACAGCACAGTGCTGGTGATGATCATTATCATTACTATCGTTATATCACCTTCTGGCCACAAACTAGTGACCTTAAGGGCTTGAGGGGAAGGGCGGAGGGTCCAATTCTCCAGCAAGGCGTGACCAAGGCAGGGTCCATTCGGCCAGGGAACCCCTGCTGGCGGAACTTGAGACTAGAAGGTTTGCAGCTCTGACAGTCACACGGAAGGAAGCTCTAGCTTGGGTCCCTCCTTGTCCTGTGAAGAGGATGCCAGGAAGGTGCCCATGTGGTTCCCCAAACCACCCCTCAGCCTAGCGGAGTGGGGGCCTCAGCAGGAGGCCGGCCCGGGAGGGAGGCTCTGAGGCAGGAGCTGCGGATGCCGAGGCGTCTTGGGTTCTCAACCACAAGAGGGAGCCCAGGAGCACGGACAGCGAGCACCCGGAGGTGCTCGTCCCAGCTCGTTTTCCTCTCCCATCTGCTGACCTGTGTCTCCATTAGAAACAGGCCCTGCCTCATTGTTTGTCACCTCCCTGGAGGTGACGGAGGGCTGTTTTAACCTCAGGGGAAAAGTTGCTGTACAGAGCACAGGCCAGAGTGTGCTCCAAAGAACTCAGGTGGTGGTGTGATTAAAAGTGATCATTATCATGTGGACTGATGTGGGTGAGGGCAGGAGGGTGGCGGGAGAGGAGAGTGGAGAGGATAGTGGTGCGTTGTGTGTCCCTGAAGGACGCCTGAAGGGCTTGAGGGGAGGGGCGGAGGGCCCAATTTCTCAGCAAGATGTGAGCAGGGTAGGGGCGTGAGCTATTAGAAAATGAACTTCAAATAGCAAAGATTATGGTCAGATCTGGGGAAGAGCCATCAGGTCCTCACGCCCAGGCTTGGAGGATGTAGTGCTGGATCTTTAGGAAGAGCTGCAGGCTCTAAGTGTGTGCTGGCTGTTCGTTGTTCCTGTGGGTGGTGGGGTCTCATGACCAGTTAGGGCAGTGGGTGCCAGGGAGAATTCCAGTGGGACAGCAAGTCCAGGAGCTTGTATTCTAAGGGGCTCTATTTCCCAACCGCTTCCTGAGCAGGCCTGAGCCTATCAGCTCTCACTGTCGGTTACAAGGAGGGCTGCAGGGAGAGGGGACGATTCCGTGCAATGTAACCCCGTGCTGGAGAGTCAACCCAGCTCTCAACCGGCACGTGGCCAGGCACAGGGGAGCTGCTTCGTGCCCACGGAGGACTGGAAGTTCTTAGCAAGCCTCTCGGGATTTGTGCACAGGAGTGCTGCCTCTAAGGTCCCTCCTGCCGACAATGGCCAGGGCAGTGTGGGAACGCCTCTTTGGAAATTGTCTTCAGAGCTGATGCAGACTCTTTTGAAAGTAGCCACAGGCATTGGGGATCGAGTCTGGTAGTTAAAGTGAGTGCTTACTCCAATTCTCACACAGGGACCAATTTGAGTCACAGACTACAGAAGTTTGAAGATTTTCCAGAACAGAGGTTCTCCGTGTGGTCTCCATACCAGCAGCATCACCTAGGAACTTGATAGAAATGTGCATTCTTGTGCCTCCTACCCCAACCATGCTGAATCAGAGCTCTGGGGTAGGGCCCAGCAATCTTCCTGTTAAGGAAGAAGATTCCACCCCTCCTCCGCCTCCCAGATATTCTGATGCTTGTTCAAATTCTACAAATCAGAGTTGGCCTTTTCTGGATCACAAAGCCTGGAAAATCAGATGAAACTAGAAACTCCTACCAGAAAAATGCACAGGCACATTCATATATACCTTCAAAGGGCTGCACACAATTTCAAGGGCCTAATTCCCTGAGCTAAGAACCTCCTATCTACACAAAATTCTTCCCTCAAAATGTTCTTAACGTTTGAGGACCGAAGCAGGAAGAGTAATTGCCTGTGTGATTCAATGTGGGCAGAAGGTGGCGCTGTAGAAACAGAATTGTAGCATATGCCAAACTCTGGAAGAGGGAAAGAGGTATGGGGCAGTGGAGAGGGATGCCGAGAGGTGCCTCCACCACCCAATTATTTTTCTCTGCCAAAGCTACAGATGCATCCAACAGTCAAAGAACCACAGGTCTGGGGACCTAGTTCTGGTTTCTTAGGTTTGCCTCATTTTACAGTAGAGAAAGTGGACACCTGTATAGGTTCCGACTCCGTGACACACTGGGTCCCATGGAGAATGGCAGGTCTGGTGGAGAGTGTGGTGGGGGCGGGAGGGGGCAGGAGGTGGCACCAACTGTTTAATCAGGCTTAATAGCATTTCTGTATTCCAGGCAGAAATATTGCTGGCTATTCTCAAGGGAGAATAATACTACATTTGTCTGATGTGACCCTCACAATAACAGTATTATTATTTGATAGATGAGGAAACTGGGATTTACAATTCTAGATTGCTAGTTCTCTGACTTGAGCATCAGTTCACCTAGAAGAATTGTGAGAACAGACTTCTGGACCCTACCCCTAGAGCTTCTGATTCTGTCAGTCTGAGGTGGAGCCGAGAATTCATATTTCTAACAAGTTCCTGGGTGGTGTGGATGCTGTTGATCTAGGGTTGCTAGGTAGCTAGTAGAAAAGAGTGGGATGGAGCTGGGATTAAAATCAAAACCCCGGTGTGCCACACTTAACTACTCAGCCACACTTCCTCCTGGGGCGTCCCTAGGGGGTCAAGCAGTAGCGTCCATATGAACTCAGAATCTGTTTGCTAGCAACAAATGGGTCTAATTTTTTTTTTTTTTCTGAGATGGAGTCTTGCTCTGCTGCCCAGGCTGGAGTGCAGTGGCGTGATCTTGGCTCACTGCAACCTCCGCTAAAAACCTCGTTTTTTTAGTAGAAACGAGGTTTCACCTTGTTGGCCAGGCTGGTCTTAAACTCTTGACTTCAGGTAATCTGCCCACCTCGGTCTCCCAAAGTGCTAAGGATTACAGGCATGTGCCACTGCACCCGGCCAGGTCTGATTTCTTTAACATAGTTGGCTTAGGTTTTGACAGGTCCACATCTAGTCATGCTAACATTTGTTTATTCATTCATTTATCTCATCAATGTACTCACCTTTCCTTTGGGCAAACGTGCCGAGCACCTACTGTAGCCTATGTGTTCAGTAAAAATGCTGTGTTGGGCTTCTGGAGCTAAAGATGAACCGAACACAGTTCATGGCCAATAGCGGGGCACGGCGTGTGGGGGAAGGGCAGGGAGGAGATTTGTAGCCAGATCTTGACCAAATGCCTCAATGGATGCCACTAATAAGATGATAAAACGTGGAGAAGAGGGAGAGGCATCCAGGCAAAGGTGACCTCTCAACCCTGGGGATGAGTCAGAGGGAGGGAATGGGGGAAGGGTAGTCTAGGAGGCAGAAGGAAAAGTCTGTGCACAAAATAACAGTTAGCCAGGAGCAATAAGTTCTAGTGTTCTAAACTACTATAGGATGACTGTAGTTAACAAATATATATATATAGCTTCAAATAGCTAGAAAGAGGATACTGAATATTCCCAACACAAAGAAAGGATGCTGGAGATGATGAATATGCTAATTACCCTGACTTGATCACTATGCCTTGTGTGTATCAAAACATCACTGTGTACCCCAGGAATATGTACATTATTGTGTGTCCATTGTAAAATGCACAGACACAAGCCTCCAGTCTTTGTCATTCCTTTCCACATACTCTATCCTCTCCTTCAACTAATTGTGAGAAGGGTTCTTTGCCTGGAACCTATCTCAGAGTCTACAGAGAGAACTCAGGGGTTCTGTGATCTTGGATGGGAAAATTACATTTCTATATTCATTAACCTTTACAGAAATTTAGTATTTCCTCTAGTGCTGAAGGTAAGGAACAAACCACAGTAGATTAGCAGTTCCACAGTACCTAGGACTTTGTCACCATCAGAAATCACAGATGTTTTCATATCACATTACAATTGTTGCAGCTATCTCAAAATAGTATTTGTGCTCATCACTACTTTAAAATGATGGCAGTGAAACTGGAGGTGAGAGCTCATTATTTAATTTGTTAATAAACATGCTTTACTGATCACATTTTTAAAAAACGATATGCAAATGCCCAGAGATCTCAAATGGCAGCCCCATGCAGACACTGCATGGGTTTCTGAACAGGGAACAGAGAGTAATGAGGGTGGGCGGAAAGGCTTGCAGCCACCCTCATAGGAAAGACCTGTAAGCTGAGGGCACTGGGGAGCCCTAGGTGAATTTGATGCAAGAGTCAGGTCTGAAGGGCTGGAGGATGGAGAGAGGTTAGGAGGGCCATCATCATAACAAGGTAGCACTGGAGTGGCAGGGAGCTACAGCAGGTGTCAGGTCTGGGACAAGAGGGGTCAAAGGGGCACCCAGACTTCCAGTTTGCTCAGCTAGGGGTTGGGGTGGGAGATTGAGGGATTGGGGCTGGTTGGTGGAGGGAGGATAAGAGAGTGATCTCGTTACCTTTGCGGGGCTCTTTATAGCTCAAGAATTCTCTACCCCAGGACTCAAGTACTATCAGTGTCTGCCAGTTTCCCAGGGGATACAAAATAGCCCACAGCCCATTTACCTTCTGTGGGGCCCACTTCTCTTCCCACCCATGTTGCTGAGACTGAGATATTCCAAAGCCCTTTGGAAGCCATCAAGATCCCTAGAAATTTTGGTTGGCATTGAATTGCCACCTCCTCCTCTTCTGCTTTAAAAGAAGATCCTGAGAGTCACAGGTGGGGAGAGTCTAGTCCTTGAGTTGGTTAGGTACAACCGTGCCTTCCTCTGTGGAGGTTAGGTATGCCCATGCCACTGATGGGGAAACGGAGACAGGACAGCTCGTTTGGGGTAGATGCAGGTTTCCCAAGGGCGAGGGCTGGGCCTCCATGGGGTTTTTATGTTCTCACTGAAAAGGCAGGGAAGAGACAGCTGGGATGGCTTGGGATACAGCTAGGGAAGGAGAGTGGGAGTGGGTGCCTGCACAGAGGACAGAGCAGGCCTTGGGGGCCATCAAGGGAAAGGGTAATTGAGAAGAAATCCTGCGGGGCAGGGGAGGGGAGCCCTGGGATTTGGCCTTAGTGCCAGGGAGGCAGCAGAAGAGTCTTACCTTGACCTGGTCCAGCACCACCAGGGGCCCGTTCACGCTGCACACAGTCCTGTAGGCTGGGGGAGGGGTGGGGGTGAGTAGGGGTCTCACCCCAAACACCCTGCTCACACACACAGAGGCATCTTCTGCCTTCCCTTCCTCTCCACACCCCACCTCCTTCCCAGCCTGGGCCGTCAGGGTCATTAGCTGTGACAGGGCCAGGCACCATTGCTGTAAGGGTCATGCCCCTGCCCGCAGGGCCCCCGCTGCTCGGACACCTGCAGGAGGTTGGGGGAGGGCCGGGCAGAGGGCAGAGGCCTCCTGAGAGTCTGCCCCCACCACACAGAGGCCTCTCATCCCCGAGGCTGCTTCCCCTCTGGCTTCCACCCCCACCTCACCCACTCCCTCCTCTCTCACTCCAAGCATTTTCCAAAAGCTTCTGGTCCCCAGCTGTGGCCGAAAAGTGCCCTCCTCTGCCCTCACCAGGACGGCATTTCCCTCCATTCACCCCACACTGATTGAGCACTGTGTGTGTGTAGAGGGTGCATGTGTCAGTGAGAAAAACCAAACAGGGCCTCTGCTCTCATCACAAGGTTCCTGGACTCCCCAGGCTCACTGGGTGCTCAGTGTGGGAGGGGAGGGAGTGAAAAGACAGGAGAAGGAGGAGGGAAATGCCTGCAGATGTGGCAGCTGCAGAGACCCACATATGGGAAATGAGCTCAGCTTGCAGGGGGAATCGGGTTAGAAGTCAAGAAATGCTTCCTAACTCCCATAGAAGAAGCTGGGAACTGGCAGGCAGGAAGCCTGGGTTTGGTTCTGCTAGGGGCTGGCTGAGAGACCTGGGACAGTCCCTTGCCCATAGTCCTGGGATACCAGTGTCCTTCTCTGGGGTTCTTGGGAGGCACCAATGAGATGAGACTCCTGAGATGAAGGCACTTGGCAAGGTGGGCAGGGGGTCTGTGAGGCTGCTGGGTCAGCCACAGGCTGGTGAGACACAGAGGGGAGAGTGGCCCAACCCCTCTTTCACAGGCGAGGAAAATGGGGCCCAGAACTGTGAGCAGCCTTGCCCAGGGCCACACAGCACATTTGTGGCCGAGCTGGGGCTGGGACCCCACCTTGCGCTTCTCGAGGGACCACACTGGCTCTTGGCTTACTTGCCCTCCTGCTTTGGGCAAACCTGGCCCTGAGCCACCCCATGTCAAAGAAAAACCAAAGTCCCTCCCCTTTCCAGTCTGGATATCTGCAATCAAACTTCTTATTTTTGTCTGATCTAAACTCTTTTCACCAGGACTTGGACTAGGAAGACCACTGGGCACGGTGATTCTTGCACAGATCTTTACAAGGATACTCCAAGTATAAGGACCATTTGGAAAACTCCAGGCCTCAAGGACTGCCAAAGACAAGTTCAGCTTGCGCTTTGCCACAGTGGGGGAACTCCCTCAGCCCTGCCTTCAAACCTACCTATAGACCTGCCCGGCCTGCACCTGAGCCGCCCTCTTCTGCCTTCATATTTCCACAGAGGAGGTGTCCTTGCTTCCTTCATAGCTGGTCCCTCCCCTGCACCAGGAACCAGGCCCAGAGATGACTCCATGGAATGAAGGACCAGAGCCTCCCTTTCGCGTGCTCTCTCTCTCTCTCATCTTCCCATCAAGCTCTGATGTTTCCAGTCCTAAAGAACCCTTGCTTAGTCCCAGTCCTTCTCTAGCTCCTCCCCTCACAAGCTTAGCTCCCCACTCACTGCTGGCTTTCCTTCCTCACCTTCCACCCTCTCCTTGGCCCTCTCCACTCTGGCTTCAGTGGCCTCCGATGGCTACACCCAGAGCCTGGGCGCACTGCCCTCTGGAAGCTCCCCTCCGAGGCTGCCCGTCGGCCTCCTCTGAAGACTCACACTTTTCACTCTCAGACCTTTGGATGCTGGAAGACCTCAAGGCTCCGCCTGGCTTTCCACTTCTCCCTCTCCTTTTCTCCGAGATCTGCTTTCTTCCTTCCCTCCCGGCTTCCTTTCTTTAAGCATATCTACTGCATGGATGCCTTCTATGTACTAAGCTAGGCAAGTGAAAGTGACAAATGAAAATGTGAAACGCCTACAGGTTAACAGAAGGATACAGAGCAACTAATATAATTACAAACTGCAGTGGGTGCTCCTAAGGGAAAGATCAAGATGGGTGAATGAGAGTGGGAGGGTAGACCAGGCTGTGTGCACTTGGAGGAAGCATCTTATGGGAAGGGCTGTTTGAGCTGAGCCTTCAGGGTCAAGGGATGCCAGCCCCCAGAAATCTGGGGAAAGGGCACCTCTGGCAGAGGCGAGAAAGAACTCATCCAGAGCCTTCAGGGAACAGAAAGGAGGGTAGTGGGCTGGCATGCACAGGCTCCCTTCGGTGCAGGAAGCCCTGTCACCTCCAGGAGGGCAGGACATGGTCCATGGTGCTCATCACTGTGTCACACTTCTTGGAGCAGTGCTGGGGATACGGTACATACTCAAGAAATATTTCGATGGGTGCAATGGCTCAAGCCTGTAATCCCAGCACTTTGGGAGGCTGAGGTGGGTGGAGCCCAGGAGTTCGAGATCAGCCTGGGCAATATGTCTCTACAAAAAAATTAAAAAATTAGCTGGGCATGGGGCATGGTGAAACATGCCTGTGGTCCCAGCTACTCAGGAAGCTGAGGTGGTCCCAGCTACTCAGGAGGCCTGAGCCCAGGGAGGTTGAAGCTGCAGTGAGCTCTGATCATGTTATTATTGCACTCCAGCCTGGGTGACAGAGTAAGACCCTGTCTCAAAAAAAAAGAAAAAGAAAAAGAAAAAGAAATCTTTGTGGGATGGATTAGGAAAAGCATTAACTGACAGCATCTGCTCCTTCCCATACTTCCCACATCAGAACTGTTGTGTGCTCCCTCCCGACCTTCCCAAGCTTCCAAACCAAATGAGAGTCCCATTGACCAGCCTGAAGGGTTGCACCACTAGCACCAGCCATACTTCCTGAGAAGACAGAGAGAAGAAGAGAGGAGAAAGAGGATATACCAGGCTAAGGCGCTGGTGGGCACAGGAAGACCCCCATCAACGAGAAAGGGCAGGAGACAGGCTGGGGCATTACCCTTCTCACCAATAAAAAACCTCCAGACAGCCACAGCACTCCCGCACCCACAGGGTATTTGGATGAGATTGTCTGGATTGCTGGTGGATTGTGCAAGCAGGAGGATGTGGGGCAGGCAGGGGAGACCCTCATTTTTATAAGCCCCAGGGAGAGCTGGCATGTTGCATGCTGTACCTGCCAAAGGGCTAAGCGGGGGGCGGGGGTGGGGGGAAGAAAGCAGTGAGGAAAAGATGCAGGGTGGGTGGGCTGGGTAGGGACGTGGGGGTGTGGGAGGGGATGGGGCCCAAGGACCAGAAAAGTCCAGGGAATCATTTCCAATTCCACCGCCTCTGGAGACAAGTCTTTCAACTTCCTCCCTTCCTTCACAGCTGCTCCCCACTTCACAGCCCCTGTCATGTAGAATCCCCATTAACCCTGACATCCAGCAACTCCACCTGGGAGGGGGGGCAGCAGCGGAGCGGTGATGGGGGACAGAGGATTAGGGGATCCACAGAGCCCTTCTGCAGGAGGAGGGGCTGGGCTGGAAGGGGCCTAGAGGCAGCTGCAAAGTGCATGCCGCAGGCCCTCTGGGAGTCAGATGCATCCCCTGGCCAGGCCACTTGGGTGACCAGGGTGAGATGTCGAAGCTCAGCATCTTAACACATCAGCCTCCACTGTGAGTTGCCTTCCCCGGCTTCTCGCAGCCTCCAGGCCTGACTCTGGGTGAACACATCGCTTCATGGGCTGGACCCTTCAGTGCAGATAATCTACGTAGGCAGCTATTTGTGTTCAGCACTGGACTATGCACATCCTACAAGGCCTTGCCTTTGACTGACTACTGCAGCCCACTGGCCCTTTCCCCTCTGCTGCCTCACAGTACTGTAGACTGGAACCCTACAGGGATTATGTCTCTCCCCTCAGACGTCTTAGAGCTCTGCCTCTCCTGTTAGGACAGACTGATCTTTTCTTATAGGCTGTTTGGTTTGGACGCTAGTCAAAGTGGGGACTGAGCAACATGGGTGTCCTTGACTGCAAGCCAGGACTTTTGTTTGTACACCGCCACCCCCACCTCCATGTGTCCCTTGCATGGAGTGGCAAACTGAGGCCCAGAAAGTGGGCTGGTTTCTCCTAGGACACACCACAGTTCAGGACGGTATCCTGTGGTGCTCAGCGATTATGGCTACTCTGCCACCCTGGGAGGTTCGCCTAGACCCTGGAGAGGGAAGCGGGTGCAGTGCCGCAGGCAGAGCGCTGGATCAGAAGACCCAAGGGGCACTCCTTCCTTCAGCCTTCCAGAGACTTTGCAGACACTCCCTCCAGCCGCCTGGCCCTCCCCCTCTCCATTGTCCTAGCTGACACTTTGGGTTGCGCTCAGGACTTCTGGCTGGTGGAGGGCCTCCCTGCCCCCATCTCCCTACCGCCTTTTCTGTCAAAGGCTCAGCGGGGCTCCCGCGGGGTCCACTAATTAGCGCCAGCCCAGCCACACCTGCAGCGTCCTGGGAGAGGGCTGAGACAGGCGCCCATGCGTGAGGCCAGGGTGGGGGCAAGCCCAGGGCAGCAGGTCCCGCACCTCCTCCCTGATCCCGCTGGAGGGATTAGGGGAGGGAGGGCAGGGGCTGGAAGCTGAGGGCTCTTCAGCCCAAGACCCTGCTGGTTGGGACTCTCTCCGTGTAACTCCTTCCCCTTCCAGTTGAGGAAACTGAGGCGGGGCGGCAAAGCCAGTGGTTTGGCACTCAAGCCCCTGGGGGATCTTCGGGGATCTGACCTGGCCTCATCCCTCCAACCAGGCTGCCAGCTTGTCCTTCCTGATCTTTGCTCCTGCTGGGCACCTCCACCCCCCAAGCCCAACATCTGCCCAAACAGACGAAGCTCCAGGGATCCAAGGGCCTTGGGGAACAACTCTTGCTCCACAGGAGGCACACGGGACCCTTCTCTCCCAAGGTGGATGTTGGCAGGGTCAGCTCCCCATGCTGCTTCCACCCTTTCTGGTGCCTCTTCTTTTCTGGCCAATCCTCTATCAGCCACTGCAGTGAAATCACTCTTAAAGTCTCAGGCCTCTTAACCCACCTCCCCAGGTAAGGGAATGTGTAAGTCACCTGGACTCACCGATGGCCCAGCCAGCCCTGGGGCCTCCTTGCCCTTAGGCTCCCTGGCTTTTCTCCTGGGCTCTGTCTCTACCCAGAGTTCTCCTGTCTGGAAGTGCTTGGAGACCCAGAGTAGGAGGCCAGGCTGGGGAGGAGACAGGCAGAGAGGGGCAGAGCAGCCCTTCCGCCAGTGTACTGAGGGTGCAGCCCTGGATCTCCAAACCCTTCCAGCCCTGCGCCTGTCCACAGCCCCCAGGGAGAAAACCCCCAGCACCTGAGGAGGAAGCGGGGGCAGGGGATTGGGAGACACTGTGGGTAAAGGGGTACACCGAGGAATCCGAGCCTGCCCCTGGGGGTGGGAGGGCATCTGGGTTGGGCTGAGGCTGGCCTGCTGCATCCTGTGAAGACACTTGATGGGCAGCAGAAGTAAAGGTGCTGGCAGGGAGCAGAGCCTGGATGGGCTCCCCTGCACTGACCTTTGCTCTGGGTCTGCTGTTGAGTTGTTGGGATGAACTCATTCTCCTGGGTGGAGGCCATATGGAGCCAGCATCACAGGAGGCATGCAAACGTGGGGTGAGGGGGCGCTGCCACCCCTGGGTTCCAGTCTGGGTCAGAACCTCCAGGGCATGTTGACTATAAATAAGGGGCTGACTGGGAAGGAGCTGGCTGGAGGTGGCTCCAGGCTTGGGCCATCCTGCCCAGAGGAGTGTGGGGTTAGGTGGTATCTACAGGGTCCCCAGGTGTCAGGAGGTGGAAGTCACTTTCTAGGAAGAAGGAAAGCAGAGGATGGAGGTGGGGATCCCACACCACACTCAAGACCTGGCAGCTCCCTGGTGGCCACAGGGAAGAGGGACGGCCTACAGGGAGCGGGGCTCATCGCGACAGACCGGCAAGAGTCAGACATCCCAGCTCAGGACTCCAGACCTGGGCTCTGGACCCAAGGGGCCAGTGACTGCATATTTCTGGGCCTTGGTGGCCCTAGCCTTGGCCTAGGGAGAATGTGGACCTCCTATCCTCTCTCCACCTCCATGGGGCAGGGCCTACAGGGCTTCCTTGAGAAATCTGACCCACCACATTCTCACCATTTCTCCTCAGCTGGAATGTGCTCCACCCTCAGCACCCCGCCTCAGGCCTCAGGAGGTGCTCCACACTCCAGGGCTCTCCTCCCATGTGCCCCTGGGCCCCTTTGCTCTGATCTCACCCCTCAGCTGCCCTCTGAGTCCACCCTACCTCCTCTTCTGGCCTAAATAGCAAGAGAGACAGAGGGAGGGGGGTGGCTGTGTCAGGCTCACTTCCCCTCATGCCACACTCCCTATTAGGAGTTGCTGGCTCTGCTTAGCTGTGGCTGGCCAAGCTGGTTTACTCCAGTGAGCAAGGCAGCCTGAGAATTCACTAGGCCGGGAAGAGTGACCTTGGACAAGGAGATGCAGGGGTTCCCTTTGGTCCTCTGGACCTTGCCCCAGACATCTGGGCCACCCTTGCAAGACAGGCACAGGACGCACATGTAGGCCCTCCTCTCTGAAATTGACCAGGGTACATCCCTGCTCCTGTGGTCACTTACATGCCCCACACCTGGACACTCACCATTATCCCCACTGCACACACACTCATCATACTCAGATATGTGACGCTGCCGGCACACATACACACGTGCTCACTCCATGAGAGCACATGCACACACACACACACACACCTTTGCCTTGAGTGCATAAACATGCACAGTCACACATTTCCTCAGCCCATGTGAAGGTGGAAGCACCCCCAGACACCTGCTCCTACCTGCTCATGCACAGACGCCCTTCCCAGAACACACACACGCATGCACCCATTGACGTGACACACACAGGGGCACCTATTACGCTGAGAGCACTGACACTTTACACTGCCACACATGCCACTCCAAGTACACTTAATCACACCCTCCCTCACTCTGAGTGCTTGGGTGCACACTCCTCACACATGCATGTTTACACAAGAGCAAGTGAACAACACACTGCACTCTCAGGGGTAACTGGGAGCTGCCTCTGGACTTGGGGTGTTATGGCAGGATCGGGCTGATGAACAGCTACTCCCCAGCCCTCTCCTCTGGGGTAGCCTGGGCTGGGGACCTGAACCCCTTCACCTGCAGAGGTGGCCCCACTGCATCACTCTGCTGGATAGAGAGCTCTCCGGGTCTCCCCAGGTCTCTGGTCCCCCTCGTTTTCTGAGGCAAGAAGCAGGGCCCAGGAACTGGCAGCCCACTCCAGCTCCCCACCCTGACCTCACCCACCGTGGTGGAGGGGCTACTCACTGATGCGGGGGTGGGTGATGTAGTTTCGGGTGACCGCCTGCATGTGTTCTCGGGCTGCGCCTAGTTTGAAGCCACTGCCGGGGAGCCCCCCAGGCCTGCTGTCTATCTCCATGGCCATGGTGCAGTGCCCGGCTGGGAGCCCAGTGCCTGAGCCTGCTGCTGGTGGCAGCTCTTAGACTTCAGGCCCAGCTGGAGCTGGATAGAGCCGCCCAGCCTTCCACTGCGGCCACTCCTCCCCTCTCCCTCTCCTCTCCCTCCCCTCCTTCCCTAGGTTGACAGTAAACAAGGAAGCCTGGGGCTCTGGCTCCCAAGCCTTCACCAAACCACACCGAGCTGTGCGACCAGGTCTGGGAGGGGCCCCAGCCACCTGGGAGCTGGAGGATAGGGAGGGAGAAGGGCAGAGGGGACGGCTGACTTTTTCCTGCTTCGGTGCTAGGCGGTTCCTCCCACCAAGCCCAAACTGTGAATTCAATTCCTCCCCCTAGATCTTCAGGTGCTGTCAACATTCCCACACCCACCCCTCACCACAGCTCTTCCTGGTCTCTCCATACCCAACTTCTGGCAGCCTGCCCTCTCTTCACTGTTCTCACAACCTGATCTCACCTTTCACTCCTTGCACTGGCTATACCTGGATACTTCTTACCCCACCCCCGCCCCAATTCCATTGTCATCTTTTTGAACATCTATAGAGAATTATTTCCTGGTCAGCTTTAGTGCCACCTCCTACAGGAAGCCTTCTTTGGATTCTCCAGCACACTAGATTCACTATACATCTAGTCTCTTTCCTGTGTCATGCCCTTTAGGAGAGCCCTCTCTTGTCCCTGCCACTGGGCTGTGAGCCCCAAAAGCTGAACCTGTGTCTCCACCCACAGACTTGGGTCTCTGGAAGCCTGTCTCATACTACTGAGAGTTCTTGAGAACGAGGGCTGGTCTTTCTGCATCTGATCGTAGAACCACTTATCACCTCACATTCACCTCTGGGTTCTATACAGCAGGACTGCCCTGACATTTCCAGCCCAGGGCAGAAAGTAAAATGGAGGTCCCTGTATTGTATAACTAAATACTTGGAGTTATAAATCAAGCTTTGTGCACAGCCTGGCCTGGGTTCCACCCAGGACCTCACCTCTGCTTCCCAGGAACTCTCTTCGTGTCACGAAACCAAAAGAGTCGTGCTTTCTCCTGGCGAGTGGAGTGTGGTACGGGTCCGCTGGGCAAGGCAGGGTGGACCCTGGGTGGTAGCTGGACCTGCCCAACCCAAGGTCTTCCTCAGTCACCCCCATGCCTCATTCTAGACTCCGGATTACCTGCATTTCTAAGCTCCTTCCCAAACCATACCACTGAGCAGAGGAAAGGGCGGAGGTGCGTTTGTCTATGGCTTACTGTCCCCAAGCACCTGATCCAGGTGACTCACGGCAGCCAATCTGAAGCCAAAGCAGCAGCTACTGTGTTTCTCAGAGCAGACTGGAGGAGACTATGCTTGTTATCTCTGTTCACAGAGTCAAAATCTCACCCTGCATCCTCCCGCCTGAAGACCCATTTCAGGTCTTTGGTTCCTGTCTCGTAATGCCCATCCTTTCAAGGAACTCTCTTGTGGAGGGTGGGGGTGGGTGTGGGTATCACGAGGAAGATCTCTGTGGTGATAGGACAGGTCTGTATCTGGATTGCAGTGGTGAGTCCAAGAATCTATAAAATGACGTGGCACTATGCACACACATGGTACCAATGTCAATTTCCTGGTTTTGATATTGTGCTATAGTTAGGTAAGATGAGACCTATCTATCTCATACTATAAATCTACAATTAGTGCAAAATAAAAAGTTGAATAAGGCTGGGCACGGTGGCTCACGCCTGTAATCCCAGCACTTTGGGAGGGCAAGGTGGGTGGATCACGAGGTCAAGAGATTGAGACCATCCTGGCCAACATAGTGAAACCCCGTCTTTACTAAAATACAAAAATTAGCTGGGCATGGTGGCACAGGCCTGTAGTCCTAGCTACTCAGGAGGCTGAGGCAGGAGAACTGCTTGAAGCTGGGAGGCAGAGGTTGCAGTGAGCCGAGATAATGCCACTGTACTCCAGCCTGGTGCCTGGCAAAAGAGCGAGACTCTGTCTCAAAAAAACCAAAAAAGTAAAACAAAACAAAAAGTTGAATAAAAGAGTCTTGAGCAAGATTTTTTAACTTTTAAAAATTTCATATTGTTTGAGCAATAAAAATATATGTATACATTTTGAGATGGAGTCTCCCTCTGTTGCCCAGGCTGGAGTGCAGAGGCACGATCTCAGCTCACTGCAGCCTCCACCTCCTGGGTTCAAGTGATTCTCCTGCCTCAGCCTCCTGAGTAGCTGAGATTACAGGTGCCTGCCACCACACCTGGCTAATTTTTGCATTTTTAGTAGAGATGGGGTTTCACCATGTTGGCCAGGCTGTGTGTATGTGTATATATAAAAGGGTTTCATGTGGCAGTTTGTGATAGGTAGGCCCTCTCTAAACATTTGGACTCTTGCTTGGGTTTACCTTTGATGCTCTCTCTCCCTCTCTTTTGACCCGGTCTCACCTTTCATCATTCACCTGCTTCAAGGTGACAATGTTTCCCTCTCTCAAGTACTTTTATGCTTGAAAGAGAAGTTTATAAAGGGCAATATTTAACCAAAAAATTCGTGTTGGTGCCATGGGCCTCTACTCAGTGGGAGTCAGGTGCCTGCTGACCCACGCATGCGAGTCCCCTGTCCCTGCCCCCACCCATCTGAGGCCCCTCTGACTCTAAGCCCATTCTCCCTTCCAGTGACAAGAGGGATAGAAGGGATTGAGGGGCAAGTAGTTGTGCTGTGGGGACTCTTTCCCTTCTTGTCATTGTTTTCCTTTTATTTCAGTGAGAGACACACACACGCACACTGCACTCACACACACAAGCTGCAGGACCAAGGCCATTTGGTCGCGAGTCTCTGAGCTGGGGGGCAGGTGGGGAGGAGTGTGTGGCTGCCGCCCCTCCTCTCCGGGACCTGCTCAGTGCAGTCCGCTGGGGCACAGGAGGCTGGGGAGGTGCTGTGCTCGGGACTCAGTGTCACAGGGCAGGAGTCTTAAGTGTTAGCTTTCTTGCCACTGCTGGCGCTGCCCACTTTCCGTTCTAGCCAGCTGTATGGCTCGAAGGCCGACGAGCCCAGTTCATAGCCGGCAGGCAGGTCCAGGAGCGGGGCGGAGGAAAAGCAGACAGCTGGCAGAGGGGGCGGCAGCGGGGGGGACGCTGAGGCCGAGGGCAGCGGGTTGAGGCGAGGGGAGGAGTTCCTGGGGTCACCCAAGGAGTTGCCCCTGTGGCTGGCAGGTAGGCCTGGCAGGCCAGGGGTCAGCGCCAGGAGGCTGGGGGCCCTGGGCACAGAGAGCAGCCGGCCCTGCTCCAGCAGCCGCAGAATGTTGGAGGTGGCAAAGGCCTCGGAGGCTGACGAGGATGCCCGCTTCTCCAGGTCTCTGCTCTGGTCTTTCTTCTGCTTGGTGCGGCGGTTCTGGAACCAGACCTTCACCTTGGGGTGGGGGAAGGGGTGTCAAGGAGGGAGATGGGACAGGCAAAGCAAAGTGGGGCAGGTGGGAGGAGGAAAGGGGGGCAGGGGTTGGGCAGGTGGTGGATGGGGGTGGGGGGTGTGAGGGTGGAGCAAGAAGGAAAGAAGAGCAGATTGTGGTTAAGGTCTCCCCACAACCAGCCTGCTCTAGGCCAACTGATTAGGGACCCTTGTCCCCCAAATTATGGAGGCCCCTCTACTGCTAAACTGACTCTGGCCTAGGATGGAGGAAGAGATTGACAGACAGAGGATAGAGTTTGGAGGTGTAACTGATGTTCTCCTCTTGGCCCACATGCCCCTGGCTCAAACTCAAGTTTACAGCCTCAGCTGCCATTGATGTGCTGGTAATTCCCACTCTACCTCAGGCCCAGGGCTCTGAACTGAGATCCAGGCCATGTATCTACCTGTCTGCTACGCATCTCCCCATGGATATCTCAATAAACACCCCAGATCCCACATGTGCAGCTCTGTCCTCCGAACAGAGAAGACACGCCCCCTTTTCCATCATAGCCACTCCGCTCACCCAGGCAGAAGCCCCTCTCCCCACTGCCTAGAGCAAACTGTCCTCTCTCCCCTTGTTCTCTCTGACCCGGACTATGGCACTGTCTCTACAGCAGCACCTCTCCACCCTGGCTGACCATGAGAACCAGCTGGGGAGCTTAAGCCCCTAACTCATTCCTCACCTTGGACCAATAAACTCAGAATGGGGGAACCTGGGACCCAGACTCCAGTAGTTTTTAAAGCTCACCAGGTGATTCTAAGGTGGAGAAACCAGTGCTCTAAAGGTCTCTCTGCCCCGGGTCTAAACTGTGACACCTACAAGGCTGGAGCAACAGAAAAAATGGAAGCCTCTGGCTCATGGCCCACTCTGGCTCTTACCCACATGTGTGGCCACCTTAGCCTGTTCACGCTCTAGAAATAGGAGCAGAGTGGTGGATGGCAGCTTCTTGGGCCTGGAGTGCTGAATAATGTCTGTGGTCTGCCCTTGGGAGGACTGACCCTGGAGAGGCCCAGGCAGGTGCTGGATGTGGGCTCAGGGCCATTTGGCTGGGAACTCTGAAACTGGACACTTCAGTGGCAGGGAGGGGTGGTCTCAAAGGTGGGCACAGGCTTCTGGCAGGTGAGACCCCTTGGCTCTGCAGAGTTCTCATCCCATAGGGAGGGGCATAGCCAGAGGAGGGACCAGATGCCCTTCTGAGGACAGTGAGGTCTCTGCCTCCATGCTGGCCGCCAGGCTTTCTTTGGAGAGAGCTCCTTCTAACCCAATCTGACCATTGCTCTGTTTGAACTTTTTACCAGCACCCTCCCACCCCATCCCCTATAAAAGCCAAGTTTCTCAACATGACACCAAGTGTGACTGGGTGTGGCAGGTTGTTGAGGGGATTTCTGATGGCCACATACTCAAAGCTGAGGGATGTACCACAGTCTGAAGAGAGTCACCAGCATCAAGGAAGAGGCCTTTTTCAGGGCCTCTGAGAGGAGGCAGGACTGGCCCTGCCTCTACCACCCAGCACCCAGTGCCCCAACCCCCTTCCTGGTCTGCATGAGGAAAGGGAACTAGGAGGAAGCTCAGGCTCAGTTCCCTGGAGGCTGCAAAGCCTCATGGGAAGAAGGGCGTGCTGCCCCAGAGGCAAGTTTGGGGAGGGCCCAAAAGAATCACTTGCAGGCACTAGAAGGAGAGACTGGCATTCATGCCCCGGTCCAGAAACTCATCAGGCCAGAGCACCTACAGGCCCATGTCATGGGGGCCACCATGGGAGCACCCAGAGTTATTTCTCTGGGAACATAGAGGCCCACCCTGCTCCTCTCCTGGAGCTGGGGCAGGTGTGCCAGGAGGGAGGGTGAGACGGGAGGGCCCAATAAGAAAAGGTCAGGAAAACCTTGCTGGTTCCTTCCAGTGTTTGGAAGATTTAAGAGTCCAGCAACCGCTGTGGTTTTGAGAAGGCGCCAAGAGATGGGTGGAGGAGGAGGCTGGAGCCACAGGGCTGCCCAGGTTAAGAAGACGGGCAGAGCCAAGGCAGACCGGGTCACCTGGGCCATGGCAGACATCACCGTGCCAGACATTACCACCTCCTGGGAGTGACCGGCCCTCCAGCAAAGGCCTTCAGAAAGTGAGGCCTGGATGCCTCCCCTCCTCACACCAGAAGAGGTCCAGTCTTTTAAAAAGCTCTCTGCCTCCTTGAAGCCACGGCCTGCCCTCCGATCCTGGAGGAGGTGGCTGGCAGGGGAAGTGGGAGCAAGTGCCTGAGATAGATCACACTCTCCTCCAGAGGCTGCTTGGGAGGTCCTTCTGCAGTTCTTCAGCAGGATGATTGGGTGTTCATGCTCCTATGTGAGATCTGCTTCCCTCAAACCTTAAGCCTTGCTGGCAAGCAGTGAGCTAAGGGGCTGTTCCGAGTGGGGAAGCTGGTGTGGGGCTTGGGGAGGAGATGTGATTTAAACCAGATGTGAGTTTAGCGTTTTGAAGGACATTGGATTGAGTTTATTTCTTTATTTTCATTGTTTTTAGAGACGGAGTGTTGGTTTGCTGCCCAGGATGGAGTGCACTGGTGTGATGAGAGCTCACTGCAGCCTCAAAGTCCTGGCCTCAAGTGATCCTCTTGCCTCAGCCTCCTGAGTTCTGGGACTACAGGTGCACACCATCGCAACTGGCCAATGGAGATTCAATAACCAAAAGTGACTGGAAAGTTATGGGATTTACTTGAGGTTGATTGCATCATTTATCTGTTTCTTCACTTATCAGATATACACCAAGTGCCTACTGTGTTCCAGGTGCTGTTCTAGGCCCAGGGAATCAGCAGTGAACAAAGCTGAGTGAATCCTTGCCCCATGGAGTGGGCAGTGGAGTTGGGGAGGCAGATGATGAACAGCAAACACAAACAAGCGTGTGTGTCAGTTGGCAGCAAGGGCTTTGAGCCGTGTTTCCCAGATTATTTCAGGTGAGGATAACTTTATAAAGTGTCCAATTTTGTCGAGGACCAATACTTTTAAAAAATACAATTAAAATGAATTACTGGAAAAATTGCCATATACTTTTTTTTTTGAGATGGACTCTTATTCTGTACCCCAGGCTGGAGTGCAGTGGTGCAATCTTGGCTCACTGCAAACTCTACCTCCTGGGTCTAAGTGATTCTCCTGCCTCAGCCTCCTGAGTAGTGGGATTACAGGCATATGCCACCACACCCGGCTAATTTTTGTATTTTTAGTAGAGACAGGGTTTCACCATGTTGGCCAGGCTGGTCTGGAACTCCTGACTTTGTGATCTGCCCACCTTGGCCACCCGAAGTGCTGGGATTACAGGCATGAGCCACTGTGCTGGTCTTTTCTAAATACCTATTCTCTATTTCTGTACTTAGCATGTTATAGACAGGTAACAGTTTATGGGCTGGCAGTGGCCCAAAAACCACACTCTGGGGGGGCACTGCTTTAGAGAAAGGTGGCAGGATATGGGGGAGGAAGGAGGGCATGACTATTTTGCTAATGGCATGGCACATACAGTCTCCCTGAAGTGGCGGCATTTGAGGAAGATATCAGTAAGGGAGGTCAAGGGAGATTCAGCCCAAGTCTAACTAAAGGCAATGACTGGAAGGAAGAAAACCCTTTCCCATTTGTCACCTCTGGAATGGGACAGCTGAGGGAAGCAGTCTCACCAAATCCTCAAGGACCATAGCTCTGCACACTGCTGCATTCCCCTTCTCTGCAGGGAAGCTTCCTGACCTCTTAGCCAAGCCAGCACCTGCCTGTCCTAGGACCTGAGGCCAGGCACCACCTCCAGGAACCACTGAGCCTCAGTTTCTCATCTGTAGAATGGGGACAATAATACTTGGCCATTGCAGTGATGAAAGAAGAAAACCCATGTAGGGGGCTGGTAATTATTTGTCACCTGCTTTCTCTGTTTCTGAAATAGAGGGAGAGGAGACACAGACATCATGATTCTAGTCCTTGGGAAGCTGAGGGTCTAGGGGGTAGTGGCACTAACTCACTCCTGAAAAACAGAGGGCAATTCTTGCTCGGAGTGGCAGTCACAGGGTGTGACGCATGAGGAATGACCAAGCATTTACAAGGTGCTCTTCACACATCCCATCTTCCTGCGGCTCTGGGTGTAGCAAGGAGAGGTGGGTGTAGGCTGGTGCTGGGCTTGGGCATCTCCTGGAAGGTGAGCCTGGGCTCTAGGAGAGGAGAAGTCAGAGGCAGATGGAGCAGGGGCTGGGACCTGGGGTGCTTGTTTCTTGGCCACATGCAGGCGAGGTCAGGAATTCTCAACCTTGACTGCACATTGGAACTTTCTGGGATGATGCCCAGGCCTCATCCTACACCCATATTAAATTGGAGTCTCTAAGGAATGGGGCTGAGGCCTGGGTATTATTTTAAGCCTCTGCGGGTGATTCCAATGTGTTTCCTGGCATTGCAAACTTCAAGGCGGGGAGTCAGAAGGCTCAGCTCTCTACTTCCCACCATCAATCCCATCAGGCCCATCAGGCTCTTGTGGGTAGGTTCATAAGGCCCTGCAAATGCTGTCTCTCTATCTCTCTGAAGGAGAGACAGACTCAGAGCCCTCTGAATATGTCCCTTCTCCTCCAGGAAGACTTCATTTCCACCTCAGGGTCATCCTTTTCCCAAGGTTAAATCCAAAGTGATTGGTTATTTTCCTCTTCTGGGAAACCATTCCTAGCCAACTTCATAGGGTGGCAGGTCCAGCGACCTCCTAAGGTGCGCCTCTCCCCTCACCTGCCCAGTGTGACTTCTGGGCTCTCTCCCTCCCTGTCTTCTCAGGGCCCAGTGTGGCCTCCTGGAGGCTGCCATCTTGACTCCCTGGGACTCAGTGAGTGCTTGGTGGCTGCACTGTCCCCTCCCCGATCTCTTGCTGGGCCACACTGTGACCCATGGCTGTGCACCAGGGGATGGGCACGGTTTCCACTTGGCTGCTAGGACTACAGAGGCATTTTCCAGGAGATTATCCATCAGCTTCTTTGGGCTCATTGTCAGTATTAAATTCCAAGATTCATAGCTGATCTGGAAATGGCATTTATCTTTTAAAAACTGTTTCCTGTGACCATGGCGAGCAGTATCTGTGTATCTAGGATGGCCTGGTTTTTGTAACCTGCACTAGGAAGGGACCATCTATTCTGCTGTTCTGGAAGAAGTCATCTGGGGCAGAGGCATCAAGCATGAGGCTAAGGCAATTGCTGAAGGGCTGGAGCAGCTCTTTTCCAAGCTAGGTGGGCACCCTGGGTGGGTATTGGGACTTGGCAGTTTGTTCTCTGCCTGGCTCCTGGCCCAAAAACATCCTCCAGGCCAGCCGCAGGAGGAGAGTTCTGAGCCAGCCTCTCACCTTCCTTTCCTCTGCAGCCACATCCTCTTATGTCCTGCTCGGACCCTGGTACTCTGATCATTAATTCAGGCAACATAGAAATAGCAAGCATCTGATGCAAGCCAGGCATTGCCAGGTGCTGAATAAACAAAAATAAAACTCCATTTTGACCCTCTTGGCTCTCAGACACTAGCAGGGTGGGTCATGGGCAGGCAGCAAGTGTTACGATAAGGTAAGTGTTTTGGGAGAAGTAGCAAACAATACAGTGGTGAGTCAGAGGTCAGACAGCCCCTGATTCAATTCTGGTTCCCTTAACTAGCTAGATGACTTAGGGCAAGTTACTTAACTTCTGGGTGCCTCAGTTTCCCCATCAGCAAAATGGGGATCATAACTCTTCCTCATAGTTTTGTTGTGATGACTCAGTGGGATAATAATCGTGGACTTAGTAAAGTGCCTGGCAGGTAATGAAGTCTTTTGAGCAATGTGGTGATCACATCATCTGGTCAGATTTGCTCACCTTTCCACAAGCCAGTGATTCTCAGACATCACTGTGCATTAGATCACCTGGAATGAGAAACAGATCGGTTGTGGGGTCTTCCCTAGAAATCTGATTGGGAATCCCTGGGCTGAGGGTGGCACAGGCATCTGCATTTTATCCCAGGGGAGCTGTACGTACAGCTGGTTTCCAGACTATATCTTGAGAAATGCTGCTTTAATCAAACACCAAACTTTCTTTTTAAAACAAAGCATGGTGACAACGTATATCAGAAGGTTTCTAAAACCAAGGAGAACTGGACTAGGTGGGGCTGTCTCTGTTCTCTGGCATGAGAAGACCTTTGAGTGCATGCTCCCCTTCAGGGGATAAAGGTGGGCAGAGGGTTCTTTTGACAGTCTCAAGAGAGAGATTCCTCTGAGGCTGACCCTGCTCTCCAGGGCACCATGCACAGCCTCGGCTGCACAGCCACGGAGTCTGGGCAAGGCCAGGACAGAGATCAGCTGCACTCTGTCTTGTTCACTGTTCCTACGTCTGGTGGACCCTTCATCCTGCAGAGCACTGTGGGTCGTGGGGAGCCAAGGAAAGGGCTTCACCATTCTGTCTGCCCAATCCTGTAAGTGGGTTTCTGATTTAAATCTGGAGACAACTCAACTGAATTGGGCATGCTAGATTAAAGAAGAGACTAGCCATGGAAATGGGCCTTGAGCAAGCTCTGTGTTTTCTCTGCCTGAATTGGGACCATGCCTGGGTCCTCTGAGTATCCAGGGAAGAAGGTAGAGATGCTGTTTGGCAGAAGGTAGAGAAGAGAGAGAGAAGAGAAGAGAGAAGAGAAGAGAGAAAAAAAGAGAAGAGAAGAGAGAAGAAAAGAGAAGAGAAGAGAGAAGAAAAAAGGAGAGGAGAGGAGAGGGGAGGGGAGGGGAGCGGAGGAGAATGGAGGGGAGGGGAGGGGAGGGGAGGCGAGGGGAGGGGAGGAGAGGGGAGGGGAGGGGGAGGGGCGAGGGGAGGGGAGGGGAGGGAACCAGACAGGCATTTTGGAGAGCAGTGGGAGCGCATATTCACTGGAGCACTGGCGGGA
>CAUYLG010064658.1:0-122108 GCA_963573385.1 Cacajao melanocephalus
ACAGAGTTAAGCTCTGTGTAAACACTTAAGTCGTCAGTAGAAGGCCGGGCGCGGTGGCTCACGCCTGTAATCCTAGCACTTTGGGAGGCGGAGGTGGGTGGATCACCTGAGGTCAGGAGTTCGAGACCAGCCTGGCCATCACGGTGAAACCGCATCTTAAAAACAACAACAACAAAAGTCGTCAGTAGAAAATAATGCTTAAGATAAAAGGGTTGTGGAAGCTAAGGTTGTTATGTAGATGAAGTTTCTTAGTTGGCAGCCCTCAGAGAGCATGCAATGTGAAACGAGAGTCAGGTTGAAATTCGGTATCTTATTGCCACGAGGAGTCTGTTTTGTCAGTTTCAATGGAGCAGGAAAAAGCTGGGAAACAAACCTCTTGAACACCAAACTGGGAAGAAGGGGTGATTTGTTCGGCTGGGAGCGAGGCGGTGTAGCTGCCTAACAGCCAAGCTTGAGCTCATAAAGTCCCTGCCCTTTTAAAGGATTAAACTCTAGAATTTACATGTGAAAGGGTCTTGGGCCATGGAGTGGGCATGGGGTACAGTGACTTAGGTGGGGGTTTGATCTTGTTTAAGTAAAAACAGTGCCTTCAGGAAAGATTCCTCCACACCATGCCTGTGATCTATAGGAGGGCTATTAAGGTGGTGCCTGGTCTGCCAGCCTTTACTTCTATTGAAATGCAGTGTGGAAGTCAAGGAGGGGATGGTCTTAGATGCTTAAGGGTGATTAAGGGTCTCCTCCCTCATTGTAATTTTTATTTTTAGGCTGGACGCAATGGCTTATGCCTGTAATCCCAGCAGATCTGGGAGGCCAAGGTGGGTAGATCACCTGAAGTCAGGAGTTTCAGACCAGCCTGGCCAACATGGTGAAACCTTATCGTCTCTACTAAAAATACAAAAATAGGCTAAGCGTGGTAGTGGGTACCCGTAATACCTGGGAGACTCTCCAGGCGCCAGGCTGGAGTGCAGTGGCGCGATCTCGGTTCACTGCAACCTCTGCCTCTTGAGTTCAAGCAATTCTCCTGCCTCAGCCTCCCAAGTAGCTGGGACTACAGGCACTCGCCACCACGCCCAGCTAATTTTTGTATTTTTTTAGTAAAGACAGGGTTTCACCATGTTGGCCAGGATGGTTTTGATCTCTTGACCTCGTGATCCGCCCGCCCTGGCCTCCCAAAGTGCTGGGATTACAGGCGTGAGCCACCGCACCCGCCCATAACTAACTATTCTTTATCCAACCCAGTATATTGGTAACTGATTTAAACTGTGTTATCCAAAATTTGGTTCACAACCTTTAAAAGGTTGCCTATTTTAAAAATTCTTAAAGTTTAATCTTATTCCATTTTGTCAGAAAAATAATTTGGATCAACTGTTTTTTATAAACTGGTAAATATATATATATATTTGAGATGATGTCTTGCTGTGTTGCCCAGGCTGGAGTGCAATGGCACAATCTTGACTCACTGCAACCTCTGCCACCCAGGTTCAAGCAGTTATCCTGCCTCAGCCTCCCAGGTAGCTGGGACTACAGGTGTGTGCCACCACCTCTGGCTACTTTTTGTATTTTTAGTAAAGACAGGGTTTTGCCATGTTGGGAAGGCTGGTCATGAACTCCTGGCCTCAAGTGATCCACCAGTGTCAGCCTCCCAAAGTGCTGGGATTATAGGCGTGAGCCACCGCGCCTGGCCTGTGGCTAAGTTTTTAAGTTTTATTTTTTTGAGTTGGAGTTTCATTCTTGTTGCCCAGGCTGGAGTGCAATGGCGTGATCTGAGCTCACCGAAACCTCTGCCTCCTGGGTTCAAGCAATTCTCCTGCCTCAGCCTCCCGAGTAGCTGGGATTACAGGTGTGCACCACCACGCCCAGCTAATTTTGTATTTTTAGTAGAGATGGGGTTTCTCTATGTTGGTCAGGCTGGTCCCGAACCCCTGACCCCAGGTAATCTGCCCACCTTGGCCTCCCAAAGTGCTGGGATTACAGATGTGAGCCACCGTGGCTGGCCTTTAAGTTTTATTTTTAATAGAGATGAGGTCTTGTTATGTTGTCCCGGCTGGTCTCAAATTATTGACCTCAAGTGATCCTCCTGCCTTTGTCTCCCAAAATATTAGGATTACAAGCATGAGCTGTTGTGCCTGGCCAAGGGTTCTAGTTTCTTGCTAGCACACATTATTCTCTGACTTTTTAATTATAGTTCTCCTAGTGGTTGTGAAGTGGTGTCTTATGGTTTTCATTTGCATTTCCCTAATGATGAATCATGTTGATCATCTTTTCATGTGCTTTTGGCCAGTTGCGTATCTTTTTAGGAGAAATGTTTATTCATATTCTTTGTCCTTTTTTATTGAGAAGAAGTCTTGCTTTATCACCCAGGCTGGAGTGTAGCGGCACGATCTTGGCTCAGTACAACCTCTGCCTCCAGGGTTCAAAGGATTCTCCTGTCCCAGCCTCCCCAGTAGCTGGGATTACAGGTGCCTGCCACTATGCCTGGCTAATTTTTGTATTTTTAGTAGAGATGGGGTTTCACCATGTTGGCCAGGCTGGTCTTGAACTCCTGACCTCAAGTGATCTGCTGGTCTTGGCCTCCCAGAGTGCTGGGATTACAGATGTGAGCCATCATGTCTGGCCCCTGTGTCCATTCTTTGTTGTTGATGTAGAGACAAGGTTTCACCCTGTTGCCCCGGCTGGTCTTGAACTCCTGAGCTCAGGCTCTCCACCCACCTTTGCCTCCCAAAGTGCTGGGATTACAGGCATGAGCCACCGTGCCCAGCCTACAACTGACTTTTATATAGTGATCTTATGACCTGTAACCTTGTGAGTTTCATTAGCTCTAATAGTTATTTGTGGATTCATTAAGTATTTTCCATATACAAGATCAGGACATGTGCAAACAGATAATTTTGTTTCCTTTCCAATCTGGATGCCCTTTATATTTTTTCCTGCCTAGTTGTCCTGACTAGACCTCCAGTAGAGTGGTGTGAGCACACATCCTGGTCTTGTTCCTGCACATTATGTTTTTAAGATAGATACCTTTTGTTGCAGTATGTGAATTCATTTTCATAGCTATGTAATATTTGACTGTGTGATTATGATTCAGTCTTTCACTAAGAGACTTAGGTTATCTTAAGCTTTTTGCTCTAATAAATATGAGGCTATGAATATTTTTGTATATTTCCTGGTATACACACACACACACACACACACACACACACACATAAAAGAGATTCCCCATTTGTGTATAGTAAGTTGATCTATGTCTTCTCTGATTCTGATTTTATCACTTTTTTTTTTTTTTGCCAACCTAGTGCTACCATGGTATATTTTTGTTGTCTTTTGTGTGTGTGAAAGCAAGTTTATTAGAGGAGTAAAGAAACAGAAACAAAAGCATGGCTATTCCTGGGCAGAGCAGCCTGTATTTCCATTATTAGTAATGAGGTTGAGCACCTTTTCAAATGGTAATTGGCCATCCTGTTTCTTCTTCTGTGAAATGCATGTATATGTCTTTTGCTCAGTTCTTATTTTTTATTTCTCATTTTTTTTGTAGAGATTGGGTCTCGCCATGTTGCCCAGGCTGGTCTCGAACTCCTGGACACCTGCGGTCCTCCTGCCTTGGCCTCCCAAAGTGCTGGGATTATAGGTGTGAGCCACTGCACCTGGCCCTAGATTTCTTTTAGAACCTTAGGAAAGCTGTGGGCCATATTCCCAGAGAAATAGAAATATGTACCCATACACGTGCACACACACACACACACACACACACACACACACACACAGCACTACATGGCTAATTTCGAGAAGTCATAGATTCCCTGAGGCTCACTGTGACCATGACTTTTAGATTAAAGCCCCAGTGTAAAAGAACAACTCATTTCGGCATACGTAATGTGGGGAAGTGGGATTTGAAATATGGGCATTTCCCTTTCTGCCAGTCAGGAACATGCCTGTTTCCTAAATGTGGGCGCCCCTGCCTCTGCGTAGAGATCTTAGGCTCGCTGCTTTGCTTTCCAGAGGTTTCTCAGCTCCTTTCTTTCAGCCCTCCATAGTGTTGTGAAATTTCTTCCATTATTTTTTCTTTTCTGGATTCCAGTTAGCATTTCCCCCCAACTCATGAATTCTGCTGAATAAGAGGAAAGAACAATATTTAGGTTCATTTCCTGTTTATTATTAAAGTGATTTTCACAAATGTTTCATTACATGCATATGGGTGACATGATGGATAAAACAAAACTGAATATTTGTGGCAACTAAAAGGAAGATGTGGTTATGTTGGCATTTGTCATTCTTGCAGGCAGAGTCACTGCCAAGGGCCTGGACAATACAGCGCCCACACAGGAGCCAGAAGTGAAGGCTGCGGGCCTCCAGTCCAGCGCCCTGGTGTCCTGCTCCCCGAGCAACGTGGCCTGGGTCTGCTCGGTGTGTTGGACTTTCCGATCTCAGCGGAACAAGACACCCGGCAACGGTCAGCGCCCCCTTCCTCCCTCTGCTTTCTGCCACCTGTCTGCTGAGGGCACCTGGCACTCTCTCACTTGCATGTCTGCAGGCTGTGCTGGGGCCTCCCCAAGAGCAGCAGGGACACTCGGCAAGGGCACTTGAGCCTCTGGCTGTGTCTGATCACACTGGTACGGTGAGTGTCCTGTCTGCCTGGTAGGGAAGGCAGAAGCTGTCCTTTATCTGAGCGAGTTTTTCATGCTTAAGGAGGGAGGGAGTGTCACGGAAGTTACCCCGGCCCTGAATCCTCGCTGTTCTCTCCCCTGCCTGCAGCCTTATCTCTGTCTCTGGACTCCACCACCCTGGCTGACCTGGCCCGGTTTCCAGTCTGTAAGCTTCAGACTGATCAACCTTTAGAGACATTTCCTACCCTGGGAGTAGATGGACTTGCACTTGATTCCCAAATCCAGGAACTATGAACTCTTTGCCTTGGGCATGTCCTGCGGTCTCCCGGGGCCTTCATTTCCACATCTAAAGAATGAGCTTAACCCCACGGTCCACACAGGCTGGGAGAATGAGATGTGTGGATATCAGAGGGTTGAGCCCAGAGCTTGGCACACAGTGGGCGCTGAGTGAGCATCAGCCTCCCTTCCTTTCCCTTCTTCCTGTTGGGGCTTGGGGCACGCAGACAATTCCAGGGGGCTTACCCAGGGGCTCTGAGTGGTGTGGTGCAGCAGGGGCTGGGGAGGCCTTGAGGCCATCGCAGCAGGTGCTGGGAGGGCATGTGGGCCATGCCTGTGCTGTCTGGGCTCCAAGGATGCTTTGCCCACACCTGATGTCCTTTCCAAGAGCAAGGCAGGTGGGATCAGGCCAACTCCAGCTCTGCCTGCCCAGGACTTACTCCTGGAAGGGCCAGGGATCTGTGGTTGCCATGGGGCAGAGATAGCCATGGGAGAATAGGAGCTCCCTGCTCTCTCTCCACATCCTCCCTCCATCCCCCATTACATCCTCTGTGCTTGGCCTGAATGACATCAGCTCGGCACAGACACCTGTGCATCTTTGGTGAAGAAAAGGGACCTCAATGTCAGGTGCAGTTTGCCAGGGCGACCAGATTTCCTGAGTATGGACCAGGGAAGGTGACAATGGCTGGACTCCCTGGGTGAGAAGGAAGGCTTCTTCCTGAGGGGCATGCATTGTGCCAGGCGAGGTGAGCAGGCTGTCTAGGGCAGTTTGTCATCTGTGCAGGGCACTGGCTTCCTGTCTTTCTAGGAGCCTGGCACACAGGAGGTACTCGCTAAATGACTCAACTTATTTCAGTGTCTTATTTTACTGCTGGGGGTGGTGGAGGCGCTGGAATAAGATTCAACTCCAAAAATGTAAATTAAGCATTGCTATGGCTTGGACAGGCCAGGGGCCTCCTGCCGTGGACAAGCCCAGGGGAGAGGCTTCACCGAGAGGCTGCCTGTGGACCTTGCGTCTTTTGAGGATGAGCGTGCATGAAAGGGAGGCCATTCAGACAGAAAAGCCCACTCACCAGAGGCGGGGGAAAGGGCTTCTCTCCCAGGGCTTTCAAATGTGGCCTCTTGTGCCCTCCTTGTCTGGGGATGCCTTGGCCCATGTTTCAGCTCTACTTTATCTGTGTATCTGTCCCAAGCCCATGGGTAGCCAGAGAGAAAGCTGCCTGAGGCCTCCACCACGGGCCCTGCTGCCTGGGCCACCATGGAGGCAGAGGAGTGGGCCACACTGTCCCCTTGGGGAGCCAGCATTTGGGAAACTGGTTACCACTTGGCCAGGATGACCTGTGTGGGGCAGGGGCACCAAGGCTGGGGAGCGTAGGCTGATTCTGCTGCCTGAGAGGCTGGTGGAGAGCCAGAGGGGGAGGAGGGAGGTTGGCGAGGTGGTGAGGCTGTGGCAAGGGGAAGGACTGGGAAAGGTGCAGTCTCATTCTGGGCAGCAGGTGAGGCCGCCTGGCTGCGGGCTGCCCCCAGTGGCTATGGGAGCCCTCACTCACGGAGCACCTGGCCGGCCTCGAAACTCTGCCGCAGGTTACTTCCCTTTCTGTGGTTTCTGGAAAGTAGAAACAAACTTGGGGAAATGCCAGGAATGTGGGACAGAAAGATCCTCCCACGCCTGGGTCCCACCTGACTCCTGGGAGCCGTGCGGGAGACACCCTTTTTTCCATGCCTGTCTTCACAGAGGGCCTCCAGTTCCCTGGGGTGTGATGTTTTACTTGGAGCTGACCCAAGCTCAGAGAAGCCTGGAGACTGGGCTGCTGCCTCCATCCAGGCCAGATGGTGGAGTGGGGACTCCCAGCAGCCTGCCCCTTGCTCCTCTCCCTGGAGCACAGTGTGTGGCACTGGGGACCGCGTTAGCTGCTCAGGCCACAGTTGAGGAGGGGCGGTGCCGGCTTCCCCCCAGAGAGCACGGGGTCTCCGGCACCCTCCGCCCTCAGCTCGCATCTTTTCTTGGGTCTTGTCACGTGGATCCGTCCTCCCTGGCCCCGTCCTTGTTCCCCACTTCCCTTTTCTCTACGCCTCCGCCTTGGACCAGGTGGACCGGCCACCTCACATCAGTCAAGCTGCTGTTGGCTTCGATGACATGCCAACTGCAAAAAATGCGTCTGCTGTCCATGGAGCTCTCCTTGGGACCATCCTGCTCTGTTGGCTCTAGTTGAACGGGGGGGACTGCCACGTTCCCCAGCGTGAGGCCAATGTGGAGGCTCAAGATTGTCCAGCCCTGGACTTCAAGTCACCCAGATGGTGTGGGAGGCCCAGGGGTGCTGCTGGCGCCCTCGCACTCCTCATGGACTCTCGTGGCTGGGAGATACAGAAGGGCTTGCGAGGGAGAGCAGGATGAAGGCTGGGCTGCATCTGCACCTGCCCATCCAGCTTTGCCCCGGGCATGCTGGGCAGGCAGGGTCTGACCACGGTGGTGAGTCCTGGAACATGAGGGGAGGGGCGGTGGGCAGTGGATCTGTGGGTATGTGGTGGCAACTTTCAGAAACCACCCAAAGGAACTGCAGAAAGAGCTCAGAGGGGTGAAGAGTTCTGTTTTTGTAAAGGATTTAAAAAACCCTTAAGTGTGATGGTTGATTTCATGGTCGTCTTGGCTGGGTGAAGGGAGACCCAGCTAGCTGGGAAAACGTGAGGGCGTTTCCAGAAGAGGTTAGCATCTGAGTGAAGACATCCACTCCATCCAATCTGTTGAGGGCCCAGATAGGACAGAAGGTGGAGGAAGGGAGAACCCTCTCTCTTTGGGAGCTGGGACAGCCATCGTCCTCGTCCTCGGGGCTCTGGATGCTGGGACTCACAGGGTGGCCCCTGGCTTCTCAGGCTTTGAACTCAGACTGAGTCAGAGTGTGGCTTCTCCTGGGCTCCAGCTGGCAGATGGCAGATTATGGAACTTCTTGGCCTCTAGAAATCCGTGAGGCAGTTCCCTCACATGTCTACGTCTGTGTCTTCTGGGTTCTGTTTCTTTGGAGAACACTCATGAAGAGGTGACACCCCTCCTGGCATCCCCTCAGGAGCTGTTGCTCAGGCTCATTCGGAAGGACGCTCCTCTCTCATCTTGGGGAATGACTGATGGCTTGACAAAGGGAGGGAGGGAGGCCTCTTTCCAGAAACCAGGGCTGGCCTGCAAGGACTGTGACCAGAGGAGAGGCAGTGTGACCCCTGGCATGGCTTGTTAGTGGACACTGACCTACCCTCCAAGTGCAGAGGCTCCACTCTCTCCAGCTGGAGTTGGACTTCAGCAGAGAAGGCAGCTGACGGCAGCAGCAGCCAGGCTGGGGACCACACTGCTGCGGGCACATGTGAGTAATTCCTGAGCTCCGAGCCCTCTTTTGGGCTGTAGAACATGTGATGACCTGCCTCCCTCGTCACCAAGCCTAGAGGGACCTCACTTGCCTGCCTCCATCTGTGCAGTGCTCAGCGTGCCACAGCCTCTCAAACCGTGCTCCGTTCTCGGCAGCCAGGCTGGGCCTGGGGGCGACCAGGAAGAACCCGAGAGGCGACTTCGAGTTGGAAGACTAGAGTTCGTTTTAAGATTCTCCCATGCTACTTGGGATTTTCAGTATTTCTAACTTGAAAAATACAGACCATTTCCCATGCAGGTCCGCAGCCCGCAGGCATATGACGAGCAGGCGCGGCCTCCTGGACCTCAGAGTTCTGCCGGCCTCCCGGCTCTTTTTCTCCTGGCATTCCCCCTGCTTGCACTTCTCTCCCCTGCCACCTTGTGAAGAAGGTTGTTGCTTCCCCTTCATCCTCTGCCATGATTGCAGGTTTTCTGAGGCCTCCCCAGCCATGTGGACCTGGGAGTCAATTAACTCCCTTTCCTTGACAGGAAAGGAAAGAGGTTTCCCTCTGAGTGGGGGCAGCATGGCGTGGCGAGAGGAGGCTGCGCTGGGAGCCAGGCCTCTGATTCTGACAGTCAGCTCCACTCTCTCCCTTTCCTCACTGGCTGCTCTGAGGCCCCTTGTGGTACCACAGCCTGTGCTCCTGTGAGCAAGGCCTTGCTTCCTGGTGATGCGTGGGCTCAGTACGGACCCCAGGGTCACTGCCACAGGGTCAGAGCCAAGGCCCCTTCTGCGGTTTATTGCTGGGCCCCTGCACCTCTTGGGAACGGGTCCAAGGGGAAAGTGTCTTCCACCGAGTCTTGTCCGAGGGCAGTGATGTTGCTGGCAAGGGGACTGGGGCCAGGCCGATACTCCAGCACAGGCTCCAAGCCCAGTTCTTGAAGAATGCCCGTTCTGAAGCAAGTCCAAGGCAAGCTGTGCTCCCCCGGCCCTGGGGGTTCCCGGCCTCACAGAAATGGAAGGGCAAAGGCTGGGAGGAGTTGTTTGATCATTCAGGGAGGCTTACAGCTGCTGGGACTCACTGGGCTCAGACGGGGAGGGATGGGGTCACGATTCATATTTACAGTGACCAAAGGGCATTTTCCTAAAGTACCCACAAATAGAAGTATATATATATAATATATATATATTTATATTTATATTTATATATAGAGAGAGTACTTCATTAAATGTTCTGTCGAAGGAAAGCAGAAACCTACCGTCTCCTCCCTTCGCAGCTCTGTTCCGCCCCATCACAGAATCCTGGGAGCCCAACAGCCTGGAGCCGCGGCCTTGCCTGCGGCTGGAGGAGCTGGCACAGTGTGGGGCCCGAGGATGCACAGGCTCAGCCACCTCCCCCATGGCGCCTGGGCCCCCTCCTCCCTCAGCCTGGCCTCCCGTCTCGGATGACCACGCCTTCCAGATCCTGAAATGCCAGGCGGAGGGTCCTGCAATCCTGCTACTTGCAGTCGGTCCGCCAGGACTCAGGAGAGGGCGCTCTTGGTGTCCTAGGAAGGAGGCGGAGGGAGGGAGGGAGGGAGGCTTCCTGAAGCAGGGTGCTCCCACTAGGGTGGCGGGTCCGAATGGTGCCTGGGCTCGGTCTCCACGGGCTGGTCGGCTTCCCTGAAGGGGACTGCTATGGGGTTCCCAAGGCGATGTGGAGGCCCGTGCAGCTCCCGCTGTGGAGGGCAGGTGTGCCCTCCATGGACCAGGCCAGCCCCAGGCAGGGCCACTTCCCCCGGTTATTTGTAGGGCCGCAGGAACCGAGACACTTTGGAGCGCAGCAGTTTGATGAAGGACCGTGGGAACATCTCCTTGGACTCCTGGGCTGTGTACTTGAAGTAGTTCTGGGGATGGGCCAGCACATCAAACAGGGCCTTGATCAGCTTCTTGTCCTGCAAGGCAGAGTGGGCGGGAGAGGCGGCGGGGGCTTGGGCCGCCAGGGTCTGCGGGGTGTTGCCAGGCTGGGTGAGTTGGGCTGGCTGGTAGGTTTCAGGACCCCACAGAGCTGCTTTTGGTTTTAATAGTGTAACTGGTTTTTATTTATTTATTTATTTTTTGAGGCAGAATCTTGCTCCGTTGCCCAGGCTGGAGTGCAGTGGTGTTAACTCTCTACACTCCGCCTCCTGAGTTCAAGCAATTCTCCTGCTTCAGCCTTCCGAGGAGCTGGGACTACAGGCACATGCCACCACATCTGGCTAAGTTTTATCTTTTCAGTAGAGACGGGGTTTCACCATGTTGGCTAGGTTGGTCTTGGACGCCTGACCTCAGGTGATCCACCTGCCTCGGCCTCCCAAAGTGCTGGGATTACAGGCGTGAGCCACCGCACCCGGCCATAACTGGTTATTATTATTATTACTTTTTTGAGACTGAGTCTCACTTTGTCGCCCAGGCTGGAGTACAGTGATCTTGGCTCACTGCAAACTCTGCCTCCCGGGTTCAAGTGATTCTCACAACTCAGCCTCCCAAGTAGCTGGGATTACAGGTGCCCATCACCATGCCCAGCTAATTTTTGTATTTTTAGTAGAGATGGGGTTTCACCATGTTGGCCAGGCTGGTCTCAAACTCCTGACCTCAAGTGATCCACCCGCCTCGGCCTCCCAAAGTGCTGGGATTACAGGTGTGAGCCACCACACCCGGCCCACAACTGGTTTTTAAATAGACCATTGGCATTAACTCATGGGATTCCAATAAGATTTTATTAAAAGTCAGGTGCAGTGGCTCATGCCTGTAATCCCAGCACTTTGGGAGCTGAGGCGGGCAGATCACCTGAGGTCAGGAGTTTGAGACCAGCCTGACCAACATGGTGAAACCCCATCTCTACTAAAAATAAAAAAGTTAGCCAGGTGTGGTGGCATGCACCTTGTAATCCCAGCTACTTGGGAGGCTGAGGTAGGAGAATCGCTTGAAACCGGGAGGAGGAGGTTGCAGTGAGCCGAGAGTATGCTACTGCACTCCAGCCTGGGCGACAGAGTGAGACTTTCTCAAAAAAAAAAAAAAGATTTTATTAACAAAGGGTTCCACTGCAAAACAACACAACCAACACTGCAAACAGAACACTCAGCCAAGAGCATAGGCTTTGCAGCTGGCAGATCCCAAATCATCACTTCAGGCCTGCTAGCTGGCCCCTGAACCTAGGGGACACCGCTCTGCTGCTCTGAATTTCATTCTTCCCTGCACAGAGAGTTCATGATGTCTCTTCCCAGGGCTGCGAGGAAAATGATCTGTACTGGCATGAGCAGAGAGCCTGTCCTCAGTGGTACAGGTTTGTCGTGGGGATCTAGGCAGCAAACAGGGGACTGTTTTCCCGCAGTGGCCTCTGGAGAGCAGCCACAGTCCCCACCCTCTCTGAGCCCCAATGTCTTGTCTCTCCAGTGGGGCACTGGCTGCCACGCTAGGCAGAAACTACTGAGCAGAGGTAAGGTCTGGTGGAGGTCTGGTTCCTGACGGAGTCCCCAGAGCCTGGCCCAGGGAAGCTGCTCAGCAAATGGCGACTACCACCACTGGGGCATGAGGGCTCCTCGTCCTGGTAACTGTGGCTGCATCTACTGTCTCTGGGGCAGACCTGACCTGGCACACACGCATCTCTCTGCATATACACCCACTACAACCCACACACATCTAGCACACCTCCACTTACCCCACTACGTACATACCATACCCACTCACCTACATGCACCACACCCACCACACCCCCACTCACCAACACATGTCTATATACACACCATACACCCACTCACCACACACCCCTACACACACACACCCACCACACCCCCTATACCTACACCATATACCCACTCACCACACACTCACCCCTACACACATCACACCCACCACACCCCCACTCACCACACACACCCCTATACACACCATACACCCACTCATCACTACACACACCACACACACCACACATACACTCCTATACACACACCATATACCTACTCACCACACACCCCTACACACACAACCCCTTCACCACACCCCGTCTCATACACTCTCCTACACACCACACCCCCTGTCCCCACACACCCTGACGCACACCACACCCCCTCACCACACACCCCATATACACACCATACACCCACTTACCATACACCCCTACACATACCACACCCACCACACCTCCACTCACCACACACACCTCACACCACACCCCCTCATCACACTTCCACTCACCACACACTCACCACACACACCCCGATATACACACCATATACCCACTCACCACACACTCACCCCTACACACCACACCCACCATACCCCCTCACCACACACCCCTATATACACACCACGCACCCACTCACCACTACACACCACACCCACCACACCCCATACCCACTCAAAACACACAAAAAACACCCCCCACACCCCTACATGCACACCCCTATATACACAATACACACCCTTACATACACACCACACAGCACAGACACACTCAACACCTCCTAACTTACCACACCCCCCACAAATACACCACAGTCAACACACTCCCCCACACTCACCACACGTGTGCCCTGAGCCCATGCCCTGGCGACAGACACTCCTGCCCTCCTCTGTGCTGGGCACGGTGCCAGTCCTAGAGGCAAGTTGACCGTGAACCCTGGCAGCTCCTCCCCGCCAAGTGGGGCAGGGACTAAATATTCACAGAACACACCTAAAGTGGGTACTGGTGTGTGCCAGGAAGGAGGGGCACCGGGACCCAAGGGTCTGCGAAGGGTGTGCCCAGGTCAGGGAGATCCGGGCAGACCCCACAGAGGACGACAGGATGTCCCAGCTGAAGGCAGAAGGATGGGGGGGACGTTCACTGGGGAAAGAGGGAAGAATGTTCCCGAGAGGCCCTGGTGAGCGTGAGGAGCTGAGAGCTGCTGCAGAGGAGGGCGGCCCCTCTGGCTGAGGTTTGTGTCCCCAGAGCAGCGTCAGACGCTTCCAGTTTGGGAGTGCTGCTCCCAGGGTGGAGCTGGGGGAACAGGGATGGGGAGGAGGGGCGAGTCCAGGATGCGTCCCTGGTTTCTGCCTGAGCAGCCTGAGGAGGAAACGGAGCCGAGTGCGGCAGCGCGTGACCGGCAGGCTCTGGGTGCTCCAGTGAACCTTCCAGACCCTGCAAACCATCGCCAGCCCTGCCCTTGTCTTCCACACCTAGGGCTCCTGGGCTGATGGTCCTGCTGCCCGCGGCTGAGCTGGGTGGGTCTCTGGGCCTCTGGCCAGTGCCCACCACGTGACATACCAGGTGGCCCTGCCTTTCCAGGCCAGAAGCAGGAAGAGGAGGGAGGCCAGTCCCAGCAGCAGTGGGGCTCCAAGGGACAATGGCACTGGGTAGATCCCACTGGTTCTGAGACAGCCCCCCACCGGAACACCCTCCCTCTACAGATGAGGAGAGTGAGGCTGAGAGCTGGGAGGAGCCTGCCTGAGGTCACATCACTGGGTCCTGGTCCCCACATCCCCACCAAAGAGCTTCCCTCAGGCCTCCTGGTCTGGAGGGACAGACATGCAGGACCCCGTCCCTGCCGTTAGGGCTCTGGGACCCCCAGGCCTCCTGCTCCTCCCCCATCACCATCCATCCTCCCTTGCTTCTCCAGGGGCCAGGAGCCAGGGCTGAGGTAGGGGCAGCCCTGGCTCATCACAGGCCCCATCCCAAGGTTACAACGATTCCCTTCCAACAAACTCACTCACTTTCAAAATCTCCTGGTGGTTCTCTGAGGCGTACAGGCGCCCGTCGCGCACGATGTCCTCTATGAGTTGCTGGTAGTCCTCTGGGCAGCAGGTCAGCAGGGGGAGAGGAAGACGAGGGGCTTGAGACCCCACCGGCTCCCCTTTCACCTCCAGCCTCTGCCCTCCTCCCCTGCTCCAGCCACAGGCTCCCAGCTATGGCGGGACGCAGCTCTGCCTCTGTGCCTTTCAGCAGGGGCTCCCTCAACTCTTGTCCTCCTTGGAGTTTTGCTCAGAATCCCCCAATTTTTTTTTTCATTTTTGAGACGGAGTCTCACTCTGTTGCCCAGGCTGGAGTGCAGTGGCATGATCTCGGCTCACTGCTACTTTTGTGTCCCGGGCTCAAGAGATTCTCCTGCCTCAGCCTCCTGAGTAGCTGGGATTACAGGCGCCCACCACCACGCCTGGCTCATTTTTGTATTTTTAGTAGAGACAGGGTTTCACAGTGTTGGCCAGGCTGGTCTTGAACTCCTGACCTCAGGTGATCCACCCACTTCGGCCTCCCAAGTGCTGGAATTACAGGCGTGAGCCACCGTGCCCAGCCAAGAACCCCCAATTTAGCCTTCAAAACCCTGCTTGGGCGGCACATCACCCAAAGCCTGCAGATGCCACTAGCTGCTGCCTCGCCTGTACCACCTGGTATCAGCCTTAGTCTGTCTGGCTCTGGCCCCTGAGAGTGCTCATTCTGCTTCTGGGTCTGTACCTGCTGGGTCATAGCTGCCTGAGGGCAGGACCGTGCGACCCATCTGTGTGTCCTGGCCCTGCTGAGCTGCACACCGTGGACCGTGGGGACGGCCGGGGCCTTACCGTCGTAGGTGACATAGGGCACGTGGAAGCCTCTGCCGCTGTTGCCTTCATTGGACTTGAACTGGATCCAGAGCTTCCGGGAGCGCGAGGTGAAGGCGATGGGCCTCTCGTAGGTCTGGCAGGTCTCGTAGGTGGTGACGGATGTGGGTGACGCTGCGGGCCAAGCGCCATTGCTGAGCTGCTGCGGGTGTACAGCTCCTCCTGCCCTGGGCTCCTCGCCTCCCACCCAGTCCACCACCCAGCACCTGCACCGAACGCCTGGTCTCCAAAACACAACAGCTTAGTCTTAATGCTTGTTCCCTCTGCCTCCTAGGCCCTTCCCTCCCCTCAACCCTGGTTCCTACTTGTCTTTCTGAGACCCATCTCTCTGCCCCCTCTTACAGGACACCTCCCTGACTGCTCTGTTCCTCCCCTCCCAAGGTCCTGCTCTGCTCTGGGGAACCCCTTATCACAGGCCCCTTTATTGGGGGGTCTCCATCTCCCTCCAGCTAACTGCTCCTCCCTGACAGGGCTCAGGCCTGCACTCGGCACATGGAGTGGAAGCTGGGGAAGGGCGTGGGAGATAAACCGGCACAGACTCGGGAAGTCCCTTCTCCCTGAGAGCGAATGCGTCAATGCAGCCCCCCAAGCCCTGATCTCCTGAGGAGGAAATCAGGAGCCAAGGGCAGCAGTGTGGGCACAGCACATGACTGGCAAGTTAATCTTCCCAAACTGCAAACCATCCTTTTCTCAGACACGGTGACAGCGGGAGCTCCCAGCCCTGCCTGAGCTGAGGCTCAAGGGCTCCTCGGGAAGGACTCACAGCTCCTTGGGGACCTTCCGAGGAGCCCCTCATGGGGGAGAGGCTGGGCTTCACTTGAGCTCAGCCTTGTGGTGGGGGACAGAGGAAGGGGGATGCTGGAGGCAGGGGAGTGGGTAAAGGAGACGGGCGGGGAAGGTGGTCCCGGGCTGTTCCCTTGGCCATCTGCACACTGCAGCTTTCAGCTGGTCAGCTGCGTCAGCCATGCTGACCATCTGTCTGCTCATCAGTATGCTGAGCAACTCCTGTGCAGTAAACCACAGCTCTGGCAGGGCAGCCTTGAGCAGACCTCAGGCCCCTGCCCTACCCCCTCCTCTGGCTGGTCTCTGTGGTTGCCATGTACCCAGATGTTCTAGGCCCAGTGTTTGTGGGCATGTGGGTTCCTGCTCTTCCTCCCCTAACACTCCGGCACAGAGCTTGCTCCTGTGGGCACCCACAGCCCAACAGCAGCGAGGTCCCCTGGCCAGGTACGCTGCAGGGATTTGGCTGGCGTTGGGGGGCACTCAGGGGCCTCCCCGGCATTCCTGCTGCTGTGGCCATCTGGGCACACACTCGGTCCCACCCACTGCTGAGTCCAGTCCTCTCTCATGCCGTCCCAGCTTTGCTCCCTGATGTCTCAAAAGAGGCCCTGATGGGGGCTGATGAGCCAGGAGTCTGGGGCTCACAGAGGGGTGAGGATGGGCACTCTGAGCTGGTACCTTGTGTAGTGCATAGGATGGCCCTGTGGTCCCCCAAAACTCAGCGGGTGGGAGGAGGCCCGTGGAGCTGAAGCCTGAGGTCTTGCCTTGAGAGGTGTGACAGAAAGCGGTGGGAAGGGGCCTGGTGGTTGGTCCCGCCACTGGGATGAGGGCCTGGCTTTCGGCTGGAGTTGAGACCAGGCCTGACCATGTCCCCACATCTACTCTCAGCGGATACCCTAAGCTCTCGGATCTTTCCATAGAACTCTGTAAAGCCAGCTCTTAGACCCAAGTGGGTTTCAACCCTGCCTCCCAGGTGGACTCTGAGGGGCTGGTCCCCTCTGAGCCCCGGGGCCCTCCTCTCTGCCCCATGAAGGCAGCGATCTCGCCTGGTGGAGCTGCACTGAGACGGGGCTGCACGAGTGGCTGAGGCTGCCTCTGGTCCCTCCGCCCCACATACCGTTCTTCCTCATGACCAGAACATCGCCACACTCATCCTCGATGGGCAGGAAGATCTCGGGGACCACGATGAGGATCCTGCGCTTCGGGGGCGGCGCGATGTGCCAGACGCACTCCGCGTTGGCCGGGTAGTCGCCAGGGTAGTTGGGGGACTCGATGTAGCCCGTGTAGTCACCAAGCTCACCACCACAGTGCTGGTCTGTGGGCACAGCGGCCCACGGGCCTCGTCAGGCTCTGCTAGGCAGGTGCCCCGGCCAGCCAGGTCTCTAACAGCCAGGGAGGCCCAGGGTGGGCTGGCAGGTGCTCCTGTTCCCTGCTCCACCAGCCCTTGGGCCTTGAGCCCGTCCTCCTCGGCGACCCTGCCTGGGCTTCCCCCAGAGTAGGAGGGCAGGCCGCTGTTCACGTTGTGGTTCCCCGAGGCCCAGCCCGCGGCTCCTTCTTACTGGGCCTCCTGGCTGCAGGGCCACCCCATCTCTCTGTGGCTGGGCCTTGTCAGGGGCACTGAGAGCGCCCGGAGCCCTGCCCTCTCTAGCAGCCCCATCAGTGCCCCTCTAGGCTGTCAGCTCCCCCAGCAGACCCAGAAACTAGACCCCAGCAGACTCAGAAACTAGAGCAGGGCCTGGCCTGGGGCAGAGGCTCGCGCTGTGTTGGGTGGAGTGGGAACTGATGAATGAGGGGCAACACTGTGTGGCTCCGCAGCCAGGACCAAGCCAGGGCTGTCCTTTTGGTGCCACAGGCCTCCAGACGGATGCAGGGTGCCCGGGAGCAGATGTGGTGGAGCAGGAGGAGTCAACAGTGTCCTCATGGACCTCATGTGGGATTAGGTCTCCTCTCGCCCCCCAACCTGCCCAGCCCCTCCCGCGTTCCCAGCTTCCCGCTGCAGAGCAGCGGCACCCACTTTTGCAGTGCGTGACGTTGGTGGAGCCATCGAAGTCTGTGCTGGTGTTGCCTGGACAGGTGATGCAGTGGTTCTGGCCAAACTCTGGCTGGTAGGTACCGACAGGACAGCGGACGCAGCGGTGGGTGGTGGTGTTGTAGTGGTGGCCGGGGGAGCAGTGCACTGCCGGGGGACACAGTGGGGTGTGGTGGGTGTGGAGGGGTGTGGGGAAAGGCCAGTGCTGGGGAGCTCTGTCCCCAGGACCTCCCATGCCCTCGAGGTCTGTCCTGGCACAGAGTTTAAGGCTCTTCCCACCACCCCATGACCTCCCACCACCCTTGCTCCACCACAGCCAGGAAGAGCCCATGGCGTGCGGGTCACACAGCAGATTGATGTGATGTTGGCTCCAGCCACACAGGGACCACACAGGCCACCTTGATGGGAGCAGTTTTCAGGGAGAGCAGGGGCAATGATGTGGCCAGAGATACTCAGGGGAGGCAGGGAGGAGGGGAAGGGGAGCCGGCCAGGCCGAACCCTCTTTCTACAAGGTTGCTAGGGAAGGAGAGAGAGGCAGCCAGAGTCTGAAGGGTGGCGGGGTCGGGGGCTAGAGGTGGGCAGTTTTTTTTTGAGATAGAGCCTTTCTCTGCCACCCAGGCTGGAGTGCGGTGGTGCCATCTCGGCTCACTGCAACTTCCACCTCCCGGGTTCAAGCAATTCTCCTGCCTCAGCCTCCCAAGTAGCTGGGATTACAGATGAGCACCACCATGCCTGGGCATTCTGTATTTTTTGGTATATTTTTTAGAAGAGATGGGGTTTTGCCATGTTGGCCAGGCTGGCCTCAAATTCCTGACCTCAGGTGATCTACCCGCTGGGTATTATAGGCATGAGCCACCATGCCTGGCTTCAGTTCTTTTCTTAAACGGGCAAATTTGGAGTGGTTTGTTTGTGCAGGGGGAGTATCTGGTGATGTGACTCCAGGGGACTGAGGAC
The DNA here is from genome assembly GCA_963573385.1 of Cacajao melanocephalus. Classification (NCBI taxonomy): domain Eukaryota; kingdom Metazoa; phylum Chordata; class Mammalia; order Primates; family Pitheciidae; genus Cacajao; species Cacajao melanocephalus. Next base: position 18,564 of record CAUYLG010064658.1, read on the forward strand.
CAGGCCACCTGGACAGATGAACAGATGCTGAGAGGGAGCGCGGCGGGGAAGCAGGGTCAGCATCTGAGAGTGGGAAGGACTTGGGGGAGTTGGTGAGTGAGGAAAGCGGGGAGGCAGACCTGGGTGGGACCAGGTGCCCTGAATGGACAGCAGTTGAGGTGACACCCTGATCCCGCTCCTGTACCTACGTTCCTGCCCCTCCTCACCCTTGCAACCTCCCTTCTAGACCCTGCCCAAGAGCCCTCCCCAGTGCCCCAGGGAGCTGCTGCTTCCCCTGGAGCTCAGAAAGCTCTCATTCTAATGCAGGGCACAGCGGGTCACCCACGCCCATGCCTGACAGCTCCAGGCTCCTCCTCTGAGCTGGGCGGTTTGCCACGTGCAAGAGATCAGAGGGGTTCGGGGAAGCCTCCAGAGCAGCACAGTCCTGCCCCTCGGGGTGGGCAGGCGGCAGGGAGTATGCTCACCTTTAGCCTCGCAGTCCTGGAAGGAGGTAGTGCCTTCGTGCTTGGTGAGCAAATCCCCTCCGCAGGGAAAGCAGCCGGTGCGCCCGGGCTCGGGCTGGTACGTGCCCATGGGGCAGGCCTGGCAGGGCTTGAAGCCGTCAGCCGAGAAGAACCCTGGAGGGCACTGGCCTGGAAGTCAGAGGTCATGGCTCAGGTGGGTGGGAAGGTGACTCAGGGCTGAGGCTGTGGGTGATCTTGGGCCCTGCTCCTGGCCCTTGCCTGGCCCTGGAAAAGGCACCGGGCACCCAAGGCCTAGGGTGGGGACAGGGTGGGGAGAACGCAGCAGCTTGGGTGCAGGAGGCCGGGCTCCTGGTCTGGATGCTGCCAGCAGTTCCTGTGCTGCCTTGATCAAGCCTGGCTTTTCTTCTCCCAGCAGCAAGAAGGCCTGGGGGTCGACGAGCAAGAGGCCTTGCTGGGGAGCTGGGAAGGGGACCCCCGGGTGGAGGGGGAGGTTACGTGTTTCAAAGGGGCTCTCCCAGCGGGCAGAGTTAAGGGGGGAGAGGGAAGGAAATGGAAAAGCTCTTTGCAAGCCTGATTATGTTTGGTAAATTGAAAAAGGGCCTTCTAAACCATCGATGGGGCACATCATAAAGTTCTTCGTATAGAGCAAAGTTCTTGCCCAAGTATAAGATACACTCTGCAAAGGGCTGCAGTCATAACAGAGTGTGCCGTACACTGTAAGCTGTCTGGTCGACTGGAAGGCACTTCTGCATCTCCCTTAGAAAGCCTGGGTTGATTTGTAAATGCTAAAGTGTCTGCACGCTGTGAAGTCCCTTCCAAAGTGCACGATGCAATTCTGCAGGTACACGGAGTGCACTGCAGGGCTGGGTACTGTAGGGTATTCCGAGATGCTCTGACGCTTTTGGGATCTGCAATGCACTTTGTAAGTGGTGCCTGCACGGATATCGTGAAAGGCTTTGGAAAGGACAAAGCACTCTGGAAAAGACCCTGCTCTCTGGCCACAGCAGGCATTCAGGCCTTTGCTTTAGGAGCCTCATCAGAGACAGGAGGAGCCCCAGTCCACTCCCCACCTCCACCCCTCATTCTAGGGTAGGTCCATACTTGCCTCCACATTCTGCCACGTTGCGGGCACCAGCTAGACTAAGCCCGTCACTGCTGGGGCACGGTGTGCAACTGAGCTGGCCTTCTCTGTCCTGGTATGTCCCTGGCAGACATGGCACACACTGGCCGAGCTCACCGCTGAAGTGAGTGCCAGGCCCACAGGCAACTGCAGAGGAAAGCGGAGAGGCTGCTGGAGGCAGAGGCAGGAGGCCAGGTGGTGTCCCGTGTGCTCAAGCCCAGGCTCTCCTTATAGGCGCAGTCCTTGTTCCCTGGGGCTCCAAGGTCACAGAGGGGCCCCTGACCCATCCCAGAAGAGCCTGGGGAAGGACCCAGGTGGCAGCCATCTGTGAGGGCCATGAAGCCTGACCCCCTGGCTGCTGCACCTCAGAGTCCTCTGCAGACCCCCCCATCTCCACCCCCTTGTAAAAGCCTGTGGGCCTCACTCCACCGACCCCTGTCCTCTCTCTGCTCCACACCCTGCCCTCCAGCTTTAGCAAACTGCCTCCTGAATGTCACCACTTGGACATTCTATAGTCATTTCATACCAAAGCAAGCTCCCTTGTCCTTCCAGAGTGGAGGCGTTGGCCCCTGAAGACATGGGGCAGTGCGGAGGGACTGGGGCTGAGACAGGCATGGGCCGGTGGGGGAGGTGTGAGGGGGCACAGTGAGGAGAGGATGGGCTGAAGACAGCGTAGTGTGGTTGGCTACACTGAACAAATATGTCCACTGATGAGTTAGGAAACTGAGTAAATATGTGAATTAAGGAGAAAGGGTGCCACGTTGATCCGTGCTGGGGAAGATGCTTACAAACGCGGAAACGGCAGGGCAGGTGGTTAGAAGGGAGCCTGAGGTGTGGAACGGGAGGCATCGGCATGAACTCATGGTTTTAGAACACCCTATAGATTCCCACGCCTACCTGTGCATGTGCATACACACCTATGCTTTCCAGTTCTGTCCGATGAGAGGGCCTAGAGGAGTGGTGCTCTGGGAGCAATGAATAGCCCAGATTTTGGTTTCTACCCATCATCCTCCTCTCAAAGGAACCCGGGTCCTTGGGGGTCTGGCTGATGCCAGGGGATGGACAGTGTGAATTGGATCTGAAGTAGGGGAGGCTCACAGTGTGTGTGTGTCAGGGGGTGGCAGGTCAGAAAGACCCAAGAGCCAGCTTGGTGGAATACCTCTGCCTACCCTAGGGACAGAGTGAGCGCCAAACTAAATAACATCAGGAACGATCACAACGCAATGCATAAGGGGAATCGGAGTCTACAGGGACACAGACTCAGAGGTAATGGCCATGGCTGCCTGCTTTCCTACAGGAGAGTGTGACTCGTGAACGTGGAAGGAATGGTAGAGGTGCTGACATGGCGGGAGCTGTGCAGAAGTTTGATGAGGAGGAGAATACTGGTCTAACCTCAGAATATGTCCCCAGAAAACACTCATCAGCCACAGAGGGAAAACAGCAAGTAAAAGTGAAGTCAGCGGTGGGCTGGGGAATCCTGTGGTGGGCTGGGGAATCCTGTAGTGGGCTGGGGTATCCTGTGGTGGAATGGGATGCCCAGGATCAGGCCTTGAAGCTGAGGTTCCTGCAGGACCCTGGGCCCTGAGTCAGGTCCCCAGGAAAAACCAGAGGGATCTCTGAGTGTCAGCCTAGAAGATGTGAGGTCGGGACAAGGACAGGAGATGCAGGGAAAGGCGAGAAGCAGCTCCAGACTGAGGGAGCCTGAAGACACAGTGGAGGGTGACATGTCTTTCTGGATGGGAGCTGGGACCAGAAAGACAAAAGAGACATGCGTCACACTCATGCATGCATGCATACACACACATGCATACAGACATCACACACACATGCACACACATGCACATACATCACACTCATGCATGCATGCATGCAGACACATGCATACACACATCACACACATGCACACACACATACACACATCACACTCACATGCATGCACGCACACATGCATTCGCATACATGCACACATCACACGCACACATGTACACACATGCATATACACATGCATACACATCACATGCACACACATGTATACGCACACATGCATACACACATCACACACATGCATACGCACACATGCATACACACATCACACACACATGCACACACATCACACGCACACATGCACACACACATGCATATATGCATCACATTCACGCACACATGCATGCACACATGGGAGAGAGGGAGCAGATGGGGTCAAATGTGCACAGCTGGAGAATTTGGAGGAGAAAATATGAAAGTTTTCTGTTCTGCTCAACAAAGTTTCTGAAAGTTTGAAATAATTACAAAATAAGTTATGTTTTTTTGAGATGGAGTTTCACTCTGTTGCCCAGTCTGGAGTGCAGTGGTGCAATCTCAGCTCACTGCAACCTCCACCTCCCCGGCGTTCAAGCAATTCTTCTGTCTTAGCCTCCCCAGTAGGTGGGATTGCAGGCACCCACTACCATGCCTGGCTAACTTTTGTATTTTTAGTAGCGACGGGGTTTCACTGTTGGCCTGGCTGGTCTCGAACTCCTGACATCAGGTGATCCACCCATCTTCGCTTCCCAAAGTGCTGGGATTACAGGCGTGAGCAACCACGCCCAGCCCAAAATAAATTACTGCAAGTAGAAGAATGACATCGCCAAGCCCCTCTGTCCCCTCTTTGTCAGGACGGCTGTACCCTCTCCACTATCTAAACCAGAGTCCCAGCTTCACCTGTCTGGCCCTTCCCCCACCCAGTGTCCCCCTCTTCTCCAACAGCTTCCCCTCCCCTCCCCCACCCAGTGTCACCTCTTTACCAATGGCTTCCCCTGCCCCTCACCACAAGTGTCACCTCTTCTCCAATGACTTCCCAGTTTACACCCCTGGCCAACCCTATTCTTTGAGGTTCCACTTGTGGCCCCAGCTGCCCATCCCACTTCTCCACGTGGATGCTGTGTGAGCGCCTCAAACTGAACATGTCCTGCCTGCACGCTCTGTCCCCCAGCCCACTCTTCCTCAAGTTTCCCCAGATCAGGAAATGATGCCACCTCTGCTGAAGTGGCCAAACCCTTGGAGTCATCCTTGAAGTCTGTCATTCCCTCACCTCCCTCTCCAAAGCGCCGCCCTGGTTCTAGGACCTGCCTTCTGTCTCATGCTTGGCCTCCCCCTCCGCGGCCCACCCTACTCTACTCAGGTTTCCCATAACAGAGTGCTCGAGCCTGCAATCTTGCTTTAAGCGCCCCTGCAGTTTCCCGCTGAACTCAGGGTGGCATCTGCCGCCTGCCAGGCCCCCATTGCCTCTGGCTTCACCGTGCCCGTGGGCATGTTCACTGGCTCGCCGTCCATCTTCCCCACAAGAATGTGAACTCCCCCAGAGCTAGGGCTGTCTGGCTAGCTAGCTAGCGCTGCTTCTGCCCGTCCTGCCTCCAGGCTCTCCCACTTGCTTCCCTGCAGCACTGGGCTGCCCTCCTGAGCGGCCCGAGGCCTCACGACATCGCTGCTCTGTCCTCCAAGCCTGACTCAGCCTCCCCAGCTCCTGGAGCCCTGAGGTCTCAGCTCACGTGACTTCTCCTCCTCCGGGAAGCTTCCTTGAACCACATCCCAGACTGGAGAGGGCCTGCTCTGGTCCTCGCACCCCTCGCGCCCCTGGACCATGGCCTCGCTCTCCTGTCTGCTCCTCGTCCCTCGTCCTCAGGACTGATCACATGCCTGAGGCCCAGCAAAGAGCTTCGAATGACAGCGATGATGGTGAGGGCTGCCGTCCTTTCCCTGGCAGGCCTCTGCCTCTCTGCCCCTCTTCATGTGTCTGTCTCCCCTGCGTGCCCACTGCTGTTTACCCCAGCTCATGTGCAAGGAAGTACAGAGTCAGCATCTGAGTGGCTATGGGTGAGGACTCACCGCATTTGCTGTCCTGTAGCACCTGGCCTGCGCTGCACGTCCCCTGCCCCTCCAGGGCCTTGGCTGGCCTCTGGGCTACCTCGTACTCCGTGCCTGAGACCTGGACATAGAAGTGCTGCCGGCCGATGGTCTTCCGCAGGGTCTTGATGGCAGCCTGCAAGCTCTGTTCTGCTCGCTTCCGCAAGCAGTCTGCTTCACATGTGTCTGTAGGGGCAGGAGAGACAGAATAGGAATCACTGGCAGCCCTGCTAGCAGCTGCCTTCTTAGCTGAGGGCTTCCCTGCACCAGGCCGTGGATTGGGTTTGGACCACCGCAGCACATTCTCACGACAGCCCTGGGGTGAGGGGCCACTGTCATGACCATCTGACAGATGAGGAGGCTGTGGATCTGGGAGGCATGACCTACCCAAGGCCACACGGCAGATCTGAGTGCAATCCAGGCATCTGCCACTGCAACACGTCACCCCCCAGGGTACGACCCACGGGGCGAGAACTCCTTTCTGTCACTCAAAGACCCTTGAGGACTGCCACTGTCTGCAGGATAGCGTCCAGCTCACTGGCTGTGAATCCAAGGCCCTTTGAGGTCCAGCCCCGTGCAGCCTCAGCCTCATCCCCCTAAACTCTGACACTCCCTGTGAACTCCAATGTCTAGCTGCCCTGCCCTACTCCCTGTTGGCCATATCCTCCTCCCTCTGACCTCTGTGCCTCTGCCTATTCTATTCCCTCTGCCTGAATGCCATTCCTTGCCACCTCTTCCACCCAGTGAGCTTTGATTCCAAGCTCTCATTCAAATGGCGCCTCTTCTGGGAAGGCTTCCCGATATGGTTTCGATATCTGTCCGTTCCAAACCTCATGTTGAAACCTGATCCCCAATCCTGGAGGTGGGGCCTGGTGGGAGGTGTCTGGCTCATGGGGTAGGTCCCTCATGAATGGCCTGGTGCTGTCCTCGTGGTAGTGAGTTCTCGCTGGCTCTACCAGTCCCCATGAGATGTGATTGTTGAAAAGAGGCAGGCACCCCCTCCCCTCTCTCTTGCTCCTTTCCTCTTGCCACGTGACTCTGGCTGCTCTTCACCTTCCTCCATGAGCAGAAGCAACCTAGGCCCTCACCAGATGCAGACGCTGCTGCCATGTTTCCCGACAGCCTGCAGAGCCACGAGCCAGTCAACTCTCTTCCTGATAAATCATCCAGCCTCAGGTGTTCCTTTTAGCAACGCAAATAGACTAAGACATTTCCTTTTTTTTTTTTTTGAGATGGAGTCTTGCTCTGTCACTCAGGCTGGAGTGCAGTGGCATGATCTCAGCTCACTGCAACTTCTGCCTCCTGGGTTCAAGCAATTCTCCTGCCTCAGTCTCCTGAGTAGCTGGGATTACAGGATCCTGGCACCATGGCCCACTAATTTTTGTATTTTTAGTAGAGATGGGGTTTCACCATGTTAGCCAGGCTGGTCTCGAACTCCTGACCTCAAAGATCCACCCATCTCAGGCTCCCAGAGTGCTGGGATTATGGGTGTAGGCCGAGTCTGGCCAGACTAAGACATTTCCTGCGCCTTCCTGTGGGGAGAGATCTGGGCTCTATGCATTGTTTGTTCTTGTGCCCCCACCACTGAGAGTATCACCCGGCAATGTGTGGTTTGCATGTGCGTCTGCCCCTCTGGCTGAGAGTGTTACCTAGGTGGGGACTTTTCTTTCCACTGTGCCCAAGCCCACAGCCAGGCCCACACCACACACATCTGCTGACAGATCCCATCTCTTCAACATGGATGATTCACAAGTTGACACTCATGTATAGCTGAGAGCAAAGCGCTGCTATGCCACCAAAGCCAGCATTAGAATCTCCCTCTGGAACTGAGAAAGACAGTCCTTGGCTCAGCCATTCTCGGGAGGCTGCACCTATTTGTCCTCCCAGGCCCCAGCAGGAGTGTAGTGTGGCAGAGAGGGGTCACGTGACTTCTGTGGTCACCCAGGCCTTCCCTCTCATTGCCTTGGGCTACCTCTTCTACCCTGGGCTGCAGGCGCTGACCCCTGCCAGCTCCCTTTGCTCGTGGGCTCAGCGCTCTCTCCAGATGCTGGGCTCCCACCCGAACCACAGCTGTGCTCTGGTGGGAGCCGCTCATGCCTGGCAGGCCCCACCAGCACCCCCAGCCTGTCGTCCTCCTTCAGGCCTGCAGAAGCCCTGAGAGAATCCCTCACCTACCTGAGGCCTCTTCTATCCTGGTCTCGATCTCAAACTCTGCTGTGATGTGGGACAGCTCCTTGGATGGGGACTTGCGGCCACGGCGCCTCTTCTTGGAGGAGTCACACTTGAGGGTCACGAAAGTCACGTGGCAGTGGTCTGGACAAGGAAAGGACCGCCGTGGCAAAGGCAGCATGGGGCAGGGAGCAAGGTCCTACCAAGCTCTGCACACAGAGTGCCATGGGCCAGGACCCCCGGTGCCTAACAGTCTGTGGTGTAGATGGAGAAACAGGCTGGAGAAGGCCAAGGCTGGCTCAGGGTCTCCGGAGGGGCTGGTGGCTGAGCCAGGTCTCACACCCGGTCCATCATGCTGCTGCAGGTGGAGGCACCTCATACAGATTCATGAATGAGGCTGTGTCCCCAGCTCTGGGCCTGCTGAGGGTTTGGCAGGGCGGACTTGGCCCCGGGCAGAGCCTGCTGCGTACTGAGAGCTCTGTTTGGTTTGAGGAGGGATATTCATGGGGACAGAGGTAGTGGCTTCCTCTGGGGCCCCTTGGACCAAGTTCGCCCTCTGCTATTCCCCAGGCCTGGAGTGTCCTCGGAAACCCTCATTCAGTAAAGAGCTGCCGGGTGAGAGAGGCCTCCATCCTTGGAAAGCAGACCTGCCGGACCCTGGCCCCGGCTCCCAGGCACGAGGACTCTCCCGCAGCAGGCGGCCCACTCACCCAGCAGCGGCTGCCTGGTGGTCTCCTTTGCTCGTGCCTGCCTGTGGGGCTGGAGGTGGCACTTGGCATCTCGGATCTTGAAGCGGGCCTTCTGTTTGATGGGGGTGGTGGGGGCATCTGGGGAAAGCCAAAATTCCCCCAGGTGGTGGCCTCTCCTGCAGGCAAGGAGGTGGTGGGGGACGGGGGCTGCCAGGGGACAAGTCCACCTGGAGCTGGGGGTGGGGCCCGGTCTGAGTCCCTGTGCCCCAAAAACTCTCCTGGGGTGGGGAACCCTCTCCTGTCCCATTTCTTTCCCTGCAAGGCCTAAAACAGGAGAACAGAATGCATGGACGTCGGGGTCAAGCTCAAGCCCAGGGGCTATCTGCCGGAGGTCTTCTGTGAAAGAGGAAAGGGATCCTCCTTCCTCCTCCCCATCACCAAGCCGTGATTGTGCTTTAGGAAAGAGCACTGAATGGAAGAGAGAGGGGAGCAAGGAAGGGAAGGGGTCTGAAATACTATAGATTCCCAGGATTGCCAATTCCTTACAAGAGCAAATCATAGCCCTTGGACTAAAGATCTTACCACCACAGGTGCTTAGAATCAAGTCACGTATACATTAAACATACAGAAATGGGCCAGGCGCGGTGGTTCATGCCTGTAATCCCAACACTTTGGGAGGCCTAGGTGGGTGGATTACTTGAGGTCAGGAGTTCAAGACCAGCCTGACTAAAATGGTGAAACCCTGTTTCTACTAAAAATACAAAGATTAGCCAGGTGTGGTGGTGGACGCCTGTAATCCTAGCTACTCAGGAGGCTGAGGCAGGAGAATCGCTTGAACCCAGGAGGTGAAGTTTGCAGTGAGCTGAGATCACATCACTGTACTCTAGCCTGGGTGACAGAGCGCCACTCTGTTTCAAAATAATAATAATAAAGAAACGGCCAGGTGCAGTGGCTCATGCCTGTAATCCCAGAACTTTGGGAGGCTAAGGCGGGTGGATTGCCTGAGGTTAGGAGTTCGAGACCAGTCTGGCCAACATGGTGAAACCCGGTCTCTACAAAAAATACAAAAAAATTAGCCGGATGTGGTGGCATGTGACTGTAATCCCAGCTACTTGGGAGGCTGAGGCAGGGGAACTGCTTGAAGCCGGGAGGTGGAGGTTGTAGTGAGCTGAGATCAAGCCACTGCACTCCAGCCTGGGTGACAGAGAAAGATTCCAACTCAAAAAAAAAAAAAAAGGAAAGAAAGAAACATATAGAAATGCACCTATCAACCAAATCCAACATCTGAATAAGAAAAGTTGCTGAAGACAGAAGCCCCAGCTGCTTGGCTGGCAGGAGATGAGGCTGGCTGTGCCATGCTGACCACGCCCGGTGGTCATCCCACAGGGCTGGGGCTGCTGCGCCTCGGGGCTTCCTGGCACGCTCTGCTGGGGCAGCTCCGACATAGGAAAACCTAGTGGCCATAGCAGATGTGGCTCGCTCCACCCAAACATTCTGAGATATGTGCACTCCCAGCATGTTAGGGTCCCTGAACCACTCTGGCTGTGACCTCAGAGCCAGAAGGGCCCTCCCACGGTCCCCTGACCCTGGGCTGGGACTCGGCCTGCAGCCTGCTGGCTTCTAGGTCCTGGGCCTGCCTCATTGCCAGTATCCCAGGCCACACTGGGAAGGGCCGACAGCAGGAAGGTCTTCCCTGAGTGGTGCCCCTTCCTTCCCCGCCAGCATGATGCTAGATGCAAAGTCAAGGTCACCCAGTTGCATGCAGCATGGACGGGCTGAGGGGCTACCTGAGCAGCTGGGCCCGAGGCCAGAGCTGGTGCCGTTGCGTTTCTGCAGTGCCTTGCCCTGCAGCCCTGGAACGCCGCAGCTCAGGACGTAGCTGTTTTCCGAGTCTGCAGAGAGGCCAGGGATGAGATGGGCCTGGGTGCACCTCCCTCCCATGGCCCTCAGATTCTTGGGTCCTCAGAGGGATTGTGGAGTGAGATGAAGATCAGGGTAGACTCTTCTGCCAGTTTCTGCTACTTGATCACAGGTAAGTGGCCAGGAGGAAGGAGCCCACTGGATTTACTGAGACGGACAGTGAGGGCCCAGAAATCCAGACAGCTGCCTTAGGGTCACTCAGTTATCAGAGACCCTCATTCCTAGATTGGGCTGTTTCCTGGAGGACAGCTGGGAGCAATGGTGGGACCCCAGGGAAGAAGACCCCCTGCCACATTATCCCATCCCAGGGACAGCCTGGGTTACCTGGCACGAAGAGCGTGTGGGCCGGGCAGGAAAGGAAGCAGCTCTCCACACCGCCCACTTTGCTGCAGGACAGCTGGGCCCGGGGGGAGGTCTTGGCCCGAGAAAGACACCTGCCTGTCTCTGTGAAGGAAGACATGAGAGAGGGGTGAAAGAGGCCAGGGTGGAAGCTTCCTGGAGCCGGGAGGGTCCCTGGGCATGGACCAACGGGGAGTCCCCCGACTCCTCCATGTCTAGGCTGGCTTGGTGGGAAGGGGCCTGGAGATGGCAGGTCCAGATCCCGTTGGTCGTGTGGGGATGCTAGGCCTAGAGAGCTGGCTTAGTCCCTCCCCCACCTCAGGCTCTAGTTCTGGCTGTGAGAAGGTTCACATCCCATCCCCACATCAGGAACTCCCTGAGCTCTCCACGGCAGGCGTACATTCCCACTGGGGCAAGGAACAGCAGTAAATGAACATGGGCTTCCTGGGAGTGACCCGTTTTTGAAGGAGAAGCTCATTTTTGTGTTTCTGTACTTCAGAAGTGTTCATATGCAGAACAGATCTTTTGGGCAATCCGTAACAAATCCTGAGTTAGTATTGTTTATTGATGCAACTTATCTTAAAAATGAACGGATCCTATAATTCATATGGAAACTCAAGGAAGTTCAAGAATAGACAAATCAATCTTGTACATGAAATACAAAGTGGAGGACTCATACTTTCCATTAAAAAAATTTACTAGGGAGCTACAGTAATCAAGATAGTGGGGTATTAGCATAAGGACAGACAGAAAGATTAATGGAATAGAACTGAGAGTTCTATTTATAGAAATAAACCCACACTTCTTCAGTCAACTGACTTTGACAAGGATGTCAAGACAATTCAGTGGAAAAAAATGATCTTTTCAGCAAATGACGCTGTGACAACTGGATGGCCACATGCAAAAGAATAAAGTTGGGTTCACATTTCACACCATATTCAAATTATCTCAAAATGGATCAAAGATCTAAATGTAAAAGCTAAAACTATAAAACTCTTAGGAGAAGACATAAGTGTAAATCTTTGGGACCTCTGACTAGGCAATGATTTCTTAGAAATGATACCAAAACACAAACAACCAAGAAAAAGAATAGATAAATTGGACTTCATGAAAATTAAAGACTTTTTGTGATTCAAAGGACGTCATAAAGAAAGTGAAAGATGCTCAGAGCAGAGGCATGAGCTGACAGTCCCAGCTACTTGGGAGGCTGAGGCGGGAGGATCACTTGAAAAGAAAGTGAAAAGTCGCCAGGCGCGGTGGCTCACGCCTGTAATCCCAGCACTTTGGGAGGCTGAGGCGGGCGGATCACCTGAGGTCTGGAGTGCGAGACCAGCCTGACCAATATGGTGAAACCCTGTCTTTAAAAAAAAAAAAAATAGAAAATGAAAAGTCAACTCACAGAATGGGAGAAAAGATTTGCCAATCATGTATCTAATAAGGGACATGTATACAGAATATCCAAAGAAATCTTACAATTCTATAAAGACAACCCAGTTTTTTTTTTTTTTTTTTTTTGAGATGGAGTCTCGCTCTGTTGTCCAGGCTGGAGTGCAGTGGCATGATCTCGGCTCACTGCGACCGCCACCTTCTGGGTTCAAGAGATTCTCCTGCCTCAGCATTCCGAGTAGCTGGGACTACAGGCATGTGCCACCACGCCCGGCTAATTTTTTGTATTTTTAGTAGAGACGGGGTTTCACCGTGTTAGGATGGTCTTGAACTCCTGACCTCGTGATCCACCTGCTTCAGCCTCTCAAAGTGCTGGGATTACAGGTGTGAGCCACGGCGCCCGGCCAAGACAACACACTTTTAAAAGGGCAAAGGATCTGGATAGATATTTCTCCAAACAACATATACAAATGGAAAAGCAGCACATGGAAAATATTCAAAATCATTAGCTGTCAGGGAAATAAAAAAAAAAAAACATAGTGAGATACCATTTCACACCCACTAGGATGGCTAGAACTGAAATGTCAGGTAATGGGAAGCGTCGGTGAGGCTGTGGAGGCGTTGGAACTCCGATACATCACTGGTGGGAATGGAACAATGGTGCGGCCCCTTTGGAAAACAGTCTGGCAGTTCCCTAAAAGTTAGACACATTTACCACGTGATCCCACAATTCTAACCCTACGTCTACACCCGAAAGAACTGAAAACACATACACACACAAAGTGGTACACGTTCACAGCAGCGTTATTCATCATAGCCCCAAAATGGAACAACCCAACTGACCATCGGTGGAGGAATAAACGAAATGTGATATTATGGCCATCCAATGGACGGCAACTAGCAAGAGAAAGGAATGGGACAGAAATACCAGCTATGACATGGTGAACTGTGAAAACACGATACTAAATGGAATCAGCCAGTCACAAAATATCATCATATTGTGTAATCCCATTTATATAAAATGACTACGACAGGCAACTCCATAGAGTTGGATTAGGGGATTAGAGGGTGCCAGGGGCTGGGGGGCTTGAGGGAAAATGGGCAGTGGCTGCTGTGGACACAGGATTTCTTTCTAGAGAAATGAAAATCCTCTAAAATTTACATGGCTGCACAACTCTATGAAAAAACTCACTGAAATGTACACTTTTAAGCTGTTTTGCCCAAGGCCTTGGAATAAATTCTCTTAGATGTTTGCAACTGGTAATTTTCATACCCTCTCCTTTGTGTATTTGTATTCTTTATTCTTCTGGTCATGTTTTCTCACCTTAGGGATTTCAGGTTACACATTTCTGACTTAACCTATCATCTGTCTCCTACAAATAACTCACCTAGACCCAGGCTTTACGAGGGATAACCACTATCCTAATTCTCTCCATCAGCTCTCCCAAGCTACTGCTAGTGTAAATAAGTTGAAAAATGGTCCAAAGCATGTTACCTGAGCCTTATTCATTATGATATTCTTGGCCGGGTGTGGTGGCTCACGCCTGTAATCCCAGCACTTTGAGAGGCTGAGGCTGGTGGATCACCTGAGGTCAGGAGTTTGAGACCAGCCTGGCCAGCGTGGTAAAACCCTGTCTCTACTAAAAATACAAAAATTAGCCAGGTGTGGTGGTGGACGCCTGTAATCCCAGCTACTCAGGAGGCTGAGGCAGGAGAATCACTTGAACCTGGGAGGCGGAGTTTGCAGTAAGCCAAGATGGTGCCATTGCACTCCAGCCTGGGTGACAGAGCACGATTCTAACTCAAGAAAATAAATTATAATATTCTTTTTAGAAAATGCATAAAAAAGGAAAAGGCCCTTGTACTGGGAGAGGTGGATTCAGCTATTCTTGCAATGTATCTTTTTATCACACCATCACCCACGTAATATACCTACAGCTCTCCTAAGGTTGATCACACCTCTCTTTTTTTATTTGAGACAGGGTCTGTCTGTCACCCAGGCTGGAGTACAGTGGCATGATCATGGCTGCCTCCATCTCCTGAGCTCGAGCGATCCCCCCACCTCAGCCTCCTGAGTAGTTAGGATCACACCCTGTTAACTTTTTAAAATTTTTTGTAGAGGCAGGATCTCCATGTGTTATCCAGGCTGGTCTTTAACTCCTGGGCTCAAGCAATCCACTTACCTTGCCCTCCCTAAGTGCTGTGATTTCAGGAATAAGCTGCTGTGTGCAGCCCTCCTTTTTTTTTTTTTTTTTTTTTCCTTTGAGGCAAGGTCTTATGTTATCCAGGCAGGTCTTGAAATCTTGGATTCAAGTTATCCTCCTGCCTCAGCCTCCCAAGGAACTGGGGTTACAGGTGTGCCTACCACGCCCAGCTAGATCACACATCTTATATGAAGATCTGGCTCACCACTGCCACCCCAGGATCAAGGCTAACTGTTCTGTGGGGCTACTAGATTGTTCAAAGTGTATGACTGTGGAAGCCAAAGCAACTCCATCCTGGATGCTAACTAACTTGCCATGTTGACTTCTGATTAACCTATTTCGGGAATGCCTCTAAGATTTCTACTTTCACATATTTACTGCAAATCCTGCCCTGAGGTCAAAACAAACTTGATGTTAGCCCATAAATCCTGCCCTTAGGCAAATCCTTGCCTTTCCCTGACAGGTGACTTCAGTTGCCCTCTGTATTCCTTCCTCACGGTATAGAAGCCCTGTGTCTGGAGGGTAATAGTAAATGTTTCTTTTTTTCTTTTCTTTTCTTTTCTTTTTTTTTTTTTTTTTTGGTGGAGTTTCACTCTGTCACCCAGGCTGGAGTGCAGTGGTGTGATTTCAGCTCACTACAACCTCTGCCTCCTGCGTTCAAGTGATTCTCCTGCCTCAGTCTCCAGAGTAGCTGGGACTATAGGCATGTGCCACCATGTCCAGCTAATTTCTGTATTTTTTGGTAGAGATGGGGATTTGCCATGTTGCCCAGGCTGGTCTCAAACTCCTGAACGCAGATGATTTGCCCACCTCGGCCTCCCAAAGTGCTGGGATTACAGGTGTGAGCCATCGCGCCCGGCCAAATGTTTCTTTCTGAGAAACCCAATGTGTCAGCCTCTTTCTTCTGCCACTGAGTTTCCCTGGCCTTTGGAGGCAGGTCTGCATAAACCTGCTCACCATGGAGCCGTGACCCTAACATCCTCAGTGAGCAACGCTTTCCTGCAGAGATCTGAAGGTACCATACCCTTCCTATGGTTCTAAGACGGACATCCCCTAATGCTGCCTCTGCCACCAGAACAACCCCAAACAAGCTTTTTCCCCAAACTCAACATGAGAGCGGCAGGTAAATTTGTTCAGTGAGACTCTGCAGAACAGCGCAGCAATTCCTTCCAGAAGCATGTGATAAACTTGGCATTTTGATTTCAGATATGAAGTGATGGCCTGTATTTGTCAATCTGTTCATTCATCCAACAGATATTTACTGCGTGTCTATGACTGTCAGGATCTGTTCCAGCTGCTGGGGCTCCAGCAGTGAATGGGACAGGCCACGAAGACCTGTTTAACCGTGTAAAGCTTACATTCTCGTGAGGACAGACAGAGAGGCGGGCAGACAGATAGACACAAATCAACACAAACCTGGAAAGTGCACGTCACTTCTGGTGGCAGGGGGTGTGAATGGGGGGGAAGAAAGCTGGAAGCAAAGTGGGCCCAGATGGGTGCGGAAGTGGCTGAGGCTGCGGCTCTCGTGGGTGATGGGGCAGGCGTCACCCACAGACCCCCACAGCAAGGAGTGAGGAGTGCTGTGGGAGAGCTCTCCAGGCCAAGAGAAGGGCACAGCCTTGGGCTGAGGGCTGGTGGAGGCCTGTGAGGTCAGTGAGGCTGGTGTGAAGCGAGCCAGGGGGACAGCAGAGGGCAATCCCGCCAGGTGGCAGCAGCCTGTGGGCCATTCCAAGCGCTGCGGCTTTGATTCAGAGTCAAAGGAGGAGCTGGGGAGGGGGTGGTTTCTGAGCTGAGAGGGACGTTCTAACTTAAATGTAAAAGGCTCGCTTTGGCTGCCCTGGGGATGTTAGAGTGTGGCAGGGCAAGGACCTGGAGCAGAGGTTCCGGGGGGCAGGTCCATAGCCCCAGCACCCAGACAGGGCCCCGTGTACAGGGAACCAGGGAACGCAGGGGCCCCTCCAGAACTCAGCCTCGGGGCACCCAGTGCCAGGGGCTCGCCTGCAGAGGGTGCACAGAGCTTGGGCTTTCTAGGAGGCACTGCCACATCCCCACAACTGTGCCGCACTGAGGCTACTGCACCCCGATAACCAGTCCTCCTCCCCCTCAGCTTCCTCAGCAGGACAAGGGGAAGCTTTGAGAGGAGAGGTCTCTACACCCACTCCCTCTAAGCTTTCAGCCCCACAGAGACATCAGCAGGGTGCCTCGCCCCACGGCTGGGGCTGCATGTGGACCCCCAGATCTCCTCTGTACCCTCCTCCGCACAGCAGGCCACTGTTGCTGTGTCTCTGGCTGACACTCACATGCTCTGCCACCTGGGACCCTCCTCTTCTGCAAGTCCTCATTCCCATCAGCCATAGCCCAGCAGCAGAGAACCCCTGCCTGGGAACGCAGGGCCTAGAGGAAAGGGAGGGGCTGCCCGCTCACCCCCACCTTGGAAAAGCTGCTGCCCCTCCCATCCAAGCCCAGGTGCAGGGGAAGAGCCAGCACAGGGTGGCCACTTACCCATGCAGTCCTTCCGGTTCCAGTGGAGCCGCCTCCCTGGGGGACAGAAACACTCGTAGCTGCCCTTGGTATTGACACAGCCCTGGCCACAGCTCCCGTTGTCCATGCTGCACTCGTCCACATCTGGAAGCACAGTGGGCGTAAGGGCAGGGGGCGGCTGGCAGGGGAATGGACCACCCGGGGCAAGAGGGTTGAGAATCTCCTGACCCCACTGAGTCGGACAGCTTCACGGGATGCAGAGGAGCAGTGCACACACCACATGTGCACACACGTGTGGGTGTATAAAGCTCCTCACAGACCCCAGCGTTCCTTCCCCCGGAATCTCGGTTGTTTTCTGTGCTCAAGCAGCTGCACCCTAAGCTGGGAGGCAGAGACAGTGGCAGATGATTGAAGTCCCGACACAGCCAGGTTTTGTGGTGCAGGGAAGGAGCACTGATCCAGGGACTGTGAAACTGATTTTACGGTAGGACTCGGGACAAGCCTTTTTCTAGCCCCAGGACCGTCCGGTACAGCAGACACCAGGGTGAAATAAGTCATCGCTAAGGCCCTTCCTACCCTGACCAAAAGCTGGGAGGAAGCTGGGAGAGAGGGGCTGGCCATGTTCTGTTACTTCTTGAGCTGCCTGCACTCGGCAGGCCCAGGGAAGGGTGCCCAGGTTTCTGAGAGTCTTTCCAGAAGAATCTGTAGCCCACCTTCAGAAGCCCAAGCACCAGCCGTGTCCTGATCACACTCTTGCCTGACCCTGTCTGATCTTCAAGCTGCCTGGCATTGTGACTGTGGCTACCCCCTAGTCACAGAACAGTAAGAGACACGGGGACCATCCTTGGCTTCCCAATCTTCACCCACCATGCCCATATAACACCGAGTCCCAGCAACCTGCCTTTAGCTCCTAAATACATCTAGAACCTTCCTCTTCATTCCATCTGCCCACCCCACTGCAGCTACAGCAGCGCGTGCTCCCCTGCCTGGAGCTGTCTTCCCACGGGTACCCTGGATTCCACTCTCCTGTCCACGTGGCCACTAGGGCATCTAGTTCCATGAACTTGACCATATCACACCCCTGCTTAAATCCTCCATGGGCTTCTCATCTGACTGAGAATAACCCCCCAAGACCCCTGCGGGCTCACAAAGCCTGCATCATGGGGTGGCGCACCCCCTACCGCCGTCTGCCTCTTCCTCAGAGCTCGCTCCTCCTGTGGGCTCCAGCCCTGCGGCTGCCTCTCGGTCCTTCTGCCCACTGCCTTCTCATGCAGACCCCTCTGGAGTGCCTCCCCACCCTCTCCAAAAACTTCCCCTTGAGGATCCTGAATTGCCCCTGTACTCTGCCCTTCTCTGCTGTGAGCCTCTCCCCTGGAACGAGCCGTCTGCAGGATTTCCACGTATTGGCCGCCCCCGCTCCTGGCCCGGGTTCTCTAGTAAATGTGGTTTCCAAGCCCGTACCCACCTGGCCAAGGCCTAGCACCAGGAGAGACCTGCCACCCATCTCTGACCGTCCCCGCTCCCCCGGCCCCTACCCTGGCCCCACTTGCCCTTGGCTGAGCCTTGGCTCTGCCCGGCAGTGCCTGTCCTTAGGCCCCGGGCCCCCAGGGTTGAAGGCAGGGTTGGGATGCGGGGTGCCGTGTAGGTGGCCATGCGGCCGGGCGCGTGCCTCGGGGGGGAGGTGGCCCTGGCGGGCAGGCTGCAGACCTCCGCAGTGGGTCGTCCCGTAGAGGATGTAGCCGCGGTGACACCGGCACTGGAAGCTGCCCGGGGAGTTGGTGCAGACGTGGTCACAGGTCCGCTCGAAGGAGCACTCGTCAATGTCTGCGTGGCCACAGGGAGACAAAGTTGGGGGAGGGGTTTGAGGGAGAGGTGGGTGGGCACGGCCTGTCACTCTCAGCCACTCGAGGCACATCTGTGGACACAGTGTCCCTGGGCTGAGGCGCAGCACAGCAAAACCCATGGGAAATGGGAGGCTCCTTGTTGCTGCTCCGTTTTCCACTGGTCTCCATTAGCCTCCGGTTTCTGGGTTAGGAGCCACCTCACATCTTTTCTGGAGATGAGCAGGGCAGAATCATTGTGAATGGAAGGGATGATGATCAATCGCTGCCATTTTACTATCTCACAGTCAACTCTGATCAGGAGAGGGAGAGAGCCATTTAATCCACACCTGCAGGAAACTGACTGTGGCTGGCCCCAGGGCCCCAAGGAGGCAGCTGACCTGGGACACAAACCTAGGCCTCTTGGATGCTGACCAAAGTATGTTTCCCCATCACCCCACAAGGTTTCTTGAGAAAATAAGGGAAACAGCACAAGTGAAAAAAGAAGAAGAGGAGATATGCTACCCATAAAGGTTAAAAAGCAAGCTCTGACAGTATATGAAAGGTGATGACAAGCTTCCTGGCAGCCAAGGTAAAAAGGGAAAGAGGGAAGGTCATGGGGTGTTTGTTCCTGGAAAGGAAAAAATGACCCACCATGTTGACTGGAGACAAATCTGTCCTGACCATAAATTCTGAGAAAAACGGCTTTTATGGGTGAGTTGATGGGGACCCTGAAGGCAAAACAGACACCAACCTGCCCCTCCTTGGGCATAGCAGTTAAGAGTTCGTTCTTTGAAAACGTTAGCTCATGTAATTTCACACATATTTGTAATATATGCATGTTTATAAAAACACTAAGAGCGGGGTGCGGTGGCTCACACTTGTAATCCCAGCACTTTGGGAGGCCGAGGCAGGTGGATCACAAGGTCAGGAGATCGAGACCATCCTGGCCAACATAGTGAAACTCCTTCTCTACTAAAAATACAAAAATTAGCAAGGCGTGGTAGTAGGCGCACCTGTAGTCCCAGCTACTTGGGAGGCTGAGGCAGGAGATTCACTTGAACCCAGGAGAGGGAGGTTGCAGTGGCAAGAGAGCCAGGCTGGAGTTCAGTGTTTTTTCTGAGACTCTGCCTCAGAAAAACAAAACAACAAAAAACCCCCCAAAACACTAACACAAGGAAGAAATTGTGCGCGGGTGCTCAAAGGCGAGTGTGCTTCCTCCTAGAGAGGATCTGGGACCTCCTGGTGCTCGTGGCACCCGGGCTAGAATCTGACGGATGGGACCAG
The DNA here is from genome assembly GCA_963573385.1 of Cacajao melanocephalus. NCBI lineage: Eukaryota > Metazoa > Chordata > Mammalia > Primates > Pitheciidae > Cacajao > Cacajao melanocephalus. The sequence continues at coordinate 38,325 of CAUYLG010064658.1, forward strand.
CCTGGAATGAGGGAATGAGTGTGGAGGAAGGGTGCTCCAGGAAGCCGCTAGGAGGTGGGAGCATGGGGCACCTGGGACGCACCTGTTCTCTTGGGCCCAGCCCCATCCGAACTCCCCTCCCCTCCTAGGAGCCTGCAGAAGCCCAGGAGGGGAAGAGGCACTGACTCCAACGGGCCCGAGGGCTGCCCGGGGCACGACAGGGGCTCACCCTGACAGGTCCGCTTGGGTGGAGCCCAAGGGGGACTGGGGAGGTGTCTGGGGTCCCCTGAGCGCCAAGCAAAGGAGCATGGACCCCTCCCTGCTAGACCTGTGGAGCCCAGAGCCCAAGGCCTCGGAGAGATGAGCCTGGAAGGGGGTGGGAAAAGATACAGGTGGGGTGGGGCGGGTGAGGACAGGACCTCAAAAGCGACCTCACCTCCTCCTCGACAGCCCCTGCCTCCCTCAGGGGCAGCTGGGGTGCAAAGTCAAGGGCTCTCCTCAGCCCTCTGCAGAACTTGGCAAGGCCAATAGAGAAACAAAGTCAAAGTCAGAGGAACCCTGATGGGCCTGGACAGACACTGTGCTCCTAAGCAGCCCTCAGGCCCCAAGGAGAAGACAGGGCCAGGGTGCCCGGCCAGGAACGAAGAGGCCAAGCCTTGGGAGGGAGCGGCTGGCTCCGGGCACGTGGTGATTCTGAGGCTGGCCGGACCTGGTCTCACTCCCACCAGCTCCTGCTCTCACCTTCCTCAGGGGCCTTTTGGGACCACAGCCCTCACCCCCTCAGGGCCACATGCTGCCCCAGGGCAGCCCCTGAGCGGCACTGACAGGCAGAAGCGCAGCCTGGTGCCCAGATGAGGCCACATGCCACCCGCTACTGCCGGCACCCCACAGGCACAGAGCAACCCGGCTGCAGCTGGGCATTCGTCAGGGAAACAGAGCCCCTGCCTTGCCATGTGGGTGCCCCCTACTTGAGCTTTCTCCCAATGTGGGTCCCACAGGGCATCTGTCTCCTTCCTCATGGCCTTATCTGGCCCTACCAAGTTCCCTGTGTTCCCTGAAACCTCCTCAGGCCACAGTGCCATCTCCTGGATGGCTTTACCTCCCTCCCTCCTCCTGGAAAATTCCTATTCAGCCCTCAAGCATCTCACCAACAGACCCTCCCCCGTAACCATCCCTGACCCTGCTCTGCACTGCCCAGCCTCTGAGGTCCTGCTGCATCCCGGATCCCACTAGACTTGTCCTGGGCCGGGATTCTTGGCTTCTGCCAGACCCTTCTTTATCATCCTTGTTCCCAGCAGGTGCCCAGACCCTGACAATTGTTCCAGAGTGCCTGCCTGCAATGTGCAGCACCTTCCAACAGATGGCAGCATCCCACCTCTGAAGCCAGAGGGGTTTGCCATAGGGAGGCCCATGGGCCACCAGGGAGGGGAGGGGCGGGGTGAGCTGATGAGCTCAGCCACCCGCCTGTGCTGAAACCTTCCCAGGCTTCAGTTTCCCATCAACAAAAGGAACAGATTGGACTGATGGCCCCTAGAGTCATAAAGGATCCCTTTTCCCTCAGGCAAGCCCCATCAGCACCCCCCGTCCCTCCTAGGAGCCCAGGAGCAGAAGAGATGCGACCCTGCTGGCCCGAGGGCCACCCAGGGCGCGGCAGGGGCTCACCCTGGCAGGTGCGTTCATCGGTGAGCAGCTTGTAGCCCTTCCGGCAGCTGCACTCGAAGCTGCCCACGGTGTTTCGGCAGAAGTGGTCGCAGCCCCCGTTGTTTACCAGGCACTCGTTGATGTCTGTGGGAGCCAAGCAGGAGGGAGGGGTGAGCCAGGAGAATGAACTTGTGTGACCAGCAGGGGGATGACACTGCCCTGACTTGCCCGGTGCCCACTGCCCACTGCCCAGGCTGGCTGCTGGCTCCCTAGCTGGACAGAGGAGTGGGGGCCCTATCTCACAGGGGTTGGGGCAGGGGCTGGGTTTTACTGCGAAGGGCCAGCTCCCCAAGCTTCTGCTTCCCCTGAGACCTGGCGAGCCTGGCACACATGACACTGAGTAGAGAGGAACTGATGGCTGCTGTGCCCGGCAAGAAAGTAGGGATGATGACTCTCCCATGTCCTCTCATCTGCGTGTTCAGGGAGACTGCTTGGCCAGCAGGGAGGCTGGAGCACGCAGGCACCACCTCTGGTGACCTCAGCAACCCCTGAACCCCTGAGCCTTGGCCTCCTGTCCGCAGAGCAAGGACAGGAAGTGCGCCCGCTCTGAAGGACATGATGAGGATGAGGTGAAACACCATTCCCGCGGTGACGGTGCTTGGTCAGCGCTCAAGATGCTTTTTTAAAAAAAGTCGGCATTTTTGCCTCTATTTGAGGAGTAACTGAGGCTTAGAGAGGGAGAGCACCTGCTTCAAGAGGCTTCAGAAGGCAGGTGGGGAGCTGGGCTGTGCGGCGGGGCGCGCTCTCCTTTCCCAACCTGGTTCCCCGCCTGTTTGTCGGTGCTGCTTCTTTGCTTGGCAGTGAATGAGCTGTAGTATGCTCTGAAGGTCGCCTGGCCCAATCCCATGTAGGGGCCTCTTCTCCAAGGGACACAGTCTCAGCTACTCCCAAATTCCTCTTGGGTCCCCACCTCCAGGCCCCCATCCCTTCTAGACCCTCTCTAGCAAAGAACACAAATAAGGGGTTTTATTTCTATACTCCAGGGTGGCTTACAAAAATCCTCAGGGCTGGCTTTCAGGACGGTGGTCTCACCCTGACTTGGAGGAGCAAAAAGGAAGCTGTGGAAGAGGCCCGTCCAGGGAGGACAAGGGGAGGAGCAGCTCCCTGTGGGTCACTGGCCCCCACTCAGGAGACCTGCCAGATGCAGGTTCCAGCATCTGCAGAGCCTGTCCCGGGCGTGGTTGCTGGGCCAGGTGCCCGAGGGCCCCGTCCTGTGTAGCTGGCACTGCCTCGTGTGGAAGGTAAGCCTGCCTACACTTTCCAGATGGGACACGGAGCCCTGTAGAGGCAACATGTTCCTGGAACTGCGACTCTGACCTCAGGCCAGCCCGTGTCACTCTCACTTTTTTCCCCTCAAACCCAACAGGTGAGACTCGATACCTGCCCAAAGTCCTCAAGCAGTGTTCCCAGGGAACGTTCCCCACTGATCACAACACAAGGATATTAGAGATCAAGTCTCTGGTCAAGGATATTACAGGTCAAGTCTCTGGTCAAGGACATTAGAGGTCAAGTCTCTGGTCAAGGACGTTAGAGGTCAAGTCTCTGGTCAAGGACGTTAGAGGTCAGGTCTCTGGTCAAGGACGTTAGAGGTCAGGTCTCTGGTCAAGGACATTAGAGGTCAAGGCTCTGGTCAAGGACATTAGAGGTCAAGGCTCTGGTCAAGGATATTAGACGAGTGTGGGGATGAGATGCCCATGTGGCTCTCAGAGCCTTGGGGAGGGACATGCCAGGCACTTTCTGGTAACATATTACGTGATCTTCAAAACAACCCAGAGAGCAGGGCTCCCATTTTACAGATGAGGTCACATGCAGGAGCCGGGTCTCAGCCAGCACCATTTGAACCCGAAGACAGGCCTTCTGCAGCCACCAGAGCAAGAGATACTAAGCCCAGCTGTGCCTGGTATGGGGCAGACCTTGGGCACCTCTCTCGTTTCCTTCCCCTCCAATCCCGGGATTACAGGCAGGTGGGAGAACAGAGGCCCACCTTGGCTCTGCCTCAGTTGGCTCTGCGATGTCGAGCAGGGAAAGGCACTTCTTTGAGCCTCGGGGTTCCATCTGCTAACCAGGCTGCTAAATGGTGCCTCTCCTAGCATTGCCTCTCCCAGCATCCTTAGCGAACTGAAGTGAGCTAAGGCTGCTGAGCAGACAGGGACAGCACATGATCATTCTCACCACTCCTGCCTCCTCAGTAGAGTCTTGGGCCTTCCAGAACCCCCAGCCCCATCCCCTGCCCCATCTGGGCCTGTCTGCTAAGGGGCTGTCATAGCAACCAGACAGGCAGAGGGAGGCATGTTTGCCTGAGGCCCAGGCTGGTGCAGCTGGCTGCCTGGGGGTCAGGGTGGAGGGATGCCACCTACTCACACTATCTCAGGATATAGTGAAGAGGGTGCTGGGCTCATGGGGCCCCTGGGCTTCTGTTCTGATGAGCCCCTGGGGTGCTGCTTCTCTGCCTCTCTCCCCTTCCACTCCTCCCTGGGTTCCCACCCCACTGTCCCACCAGGCAGCCAGCACCACCTTCCACACACACATCTGGCTGAGTCCCTGCCTGCGGGCTAGCATTCTGAGGCCCCTGAGTCTGCTAAGATACGGGCCCTGGCTCTGCAGAGGCTCCCAGTGCGTCCCTTCCAGCCTGGCCAGGCTGCCTTGCCTCTTCTCTCCTGCCTGTTTGGCTCCTGCCCGCTCAACTCCTGCCCGGCAGCCTGGACTCCAGTGACCGCATGCAGTATAGCTGCAGTCCCCTCTCACCTGCTGACCTCAGTCCTGGGAAAAATGGCCTTTCCAGAAAGCCTTTCCCAGTGTTCTTTCCAGAGCCGGCAGCTCCCTCTTCATAGGACCTGCCTTTGGGGGCATGAGAGGGGCTTGGGACACAGACTTGGGGTTTCTGCTCCTGTTTGTCGCCCCAGGGCCCAGCATGAGTGAGTGTCTAGGAATGCTCACTGAAGGAATGAATGGGGCAGGGTGATCCCAGACAATGGAGAGGGTCTGAGGGCTGAGGGAGGGGAGGGGCCTTGGGCCATCAAGGGGGCTATTTGGGTGTAGCACCCTGGGTGGGAGCTCGAGAGCATGTGCACGGGGCAGGGCGATGGGGTGAGCTATAGGGACACATGGGACTCTGGTTCTGGCTTCCTCCTGCCCATCTCATATGCGGGGCGATGTAGGGGAGGGCTCTGGGGTGGAAGCACAGGGAGGGCACGGGGTCATGGGCTGGCAGCATCCTGGAGTGCCCAGCAGGGAGGGCCAGCTGCTGGCAGGGGCTGGCCAGGTGGTGGGCACTCAAGGGCACCACTTGGGTAAAAGCCCTGGCTGTGGCCTGCCTGGCCCAGGGCACTGCCGAGGGAGGACAGGAAACAGGTGGTAGGTGGGGGTTCTCCCAGATGTTCAGGAAGATGTTGGGAAGAGCGGCCGTGTCCCTGAGGGAAGCGCAGGCTCCAGCTGCACTTTCGGGCTCCCTGAAGTGGTCCTGGGGGCAGTTCTAGGCCAGTCCCTGGGCGTTTAAATGCAGGCATCTATGGACATGTCCAGTCTCTGCCTTCTCCAGGTCTGCTGCCAATCCTGCCTTGGCACTGCCACCTTGAGCCTGAGTGACAGCAGCTGGGCCTGGCTGCTCTTCCAGACCCAACCATGACCCTGCCGTGGCCAGGGATCAGTTCAAAATGCAAACCTGGTACCAGCTTCCCCTGCCTGGTGCTGACTGGGACCCGGCCAGGCTTGTAGGGTGGTCCTCGGCCCTGCGCCATCTGGCCCGCTTCCTTTGCGTCCTTCCCAGTCCCAGGTCCTTGAACCCACAGGCCTCTGGCAACAGTCAGAGTGCTGGAAATGCTTCCCTGCCCCCACCATCGCCTGATAAATGCCCCTTCCCCTCAGCCCTCCCTGCCCCCACCCTCCACGTCCTGCCACACTGAACTTCTCTACCTCACACCATGCAGAGAGCAGGGCTCCCATTTTACAGATGAGGTCACATGCAGGAGCCAGGTCTCAGCCAGCACCATCTGAACCCAAAGACAGGCCTTCTGCAGCCACCAGAGTAAGAGATGCTAATGATCTGTAATACTCAATGATCTTAGTGATTTTACAAATGAAAACCTGTCTTCTGCATTCAGTAGAGTACCCCTACAGGCGGGAACCGTCTCTTTTATCCATCTGGTCTCACGGGAACCTGCGTACAGCAGGAGCCCAGAAAACACACCTGTCCTATGAGCGAGTGAGATGACCTCTGCCCTCGGCCAGCAGGAGCCAGGGCCCTAGGGCTCTGAGTGCGGCCACAGGCAGGCCCAGGGCTGGGCATCCATGGAGGGGGTTTGGCCAAAGGGCTGAGTGGGGCAGTCCTGGTGAAAGGGCGCCGACTGTTTCAAGAGCAAAGGAAAGGTCGTGGGGGTGGGGATTGGGGTTGGCCTTGGGGCTGCGGACAGCACTCCTTAGCACCACCCTACCTCAGAGCCACAATCAGAGTGGGAAGAAACGAGTGTCCCTTGGGCTACCGAGGGATGGGCAGGGGCGGCGGTGGCAGTCCCCATGCCAGTAGCTCCCTCTTGAGCCACATGCCCGCCCAAGCCCCTCTCTGGCCCAGACAGGGTGGCTCCTGGCCTCCAGACCCCATTCCAGCAGCCCTGGCCTTGCCCAAGGAATTAAGCTCTGTCTGGCCCTCTGGCCCTCTGAAGGCAAATGCTGGCAGGCTGTGCCACCGCCAGGCTGTGAAGATGCCCAGATCCACGCAGACCTTGGGCTTCCTCGGTCAGTCACTCCTGGCACTGAGTCATGTGGCAAGGACCCAGATGCCACCCACCTGCCCACTTGCCTGCCAGGAACGCACCAAAGCTATTAACAGGCCGCGCGGCGGCCACAGGAGGGCTTTATTTTCAAATAAACAGGCGGAAGCACTGTTATTTCTGTCAATAGTCACTGGGTTCTTCCCAGCAAGTTGGCAGGAAGAAGTCATACACTGTACAAAAATACATTTATTTTTACGGGCTTCAAAAAAGCCTTCCTGGGACTGTTTTAGGTCACCCTAACCTCCACCTTCAACATTTTGCCCGACTGGACCTTGGAAGTGCCAGTTCCTCTCCCCTCCACGCCCTGCTCTCTAGGCTCTCCCTTCCTGGCAAGGAGTTGGGGGCCTGCCCAGAGATGGGGGGATTTGGAGGGTGGTCTGGTGTCATGCCGGGAGCACGGAGTGGCTGCCCCTCACTCTTCTGCACAGGGGTCTCTGGCACTGAGGTCTGACACCCTACCCCAGTCCCATGGCTTCTCAGGGCTCCGTCCGGCCTTTGGGGTAGCGGATCACCTGAGCTGCAGGGCTGGTCTACTCCTTTCCCAGTGCCTGTCTTGAGAGTGCAGCCAGCTCTCGTCTCCCAGCTCCCCAGCTTTCCTGTTTCCGGAGAGGTCCCTCAACCCAGGAGGCACTCAGGAAGTCTTTATGGGGTGACTCAGGACGAGTGGGAAGCTACACCTCTGCCCTCCCTCGCTGCCAGCCACCGGCAGCCCAGCCCTGTCCCTCTTCCTTCAGCCACATCACTCCCAGATCCTCCTGACCCCTCATTTTCTAATGGCGAGCAGAAGTCCTGAGTCCTTATTTTTTCAGATGGGATCCCCCCAGCCTTGCTCCTTTAGTAGTGACACACGGTGTCCTTATTTTTCCTGGCCTGAGTAGACCTGCATGTCCCAAATGGCCCTGCACCAGACTCTCCCCACCAACTTTGCCAGACCCACTGCAATCAAAGGTCAAGGGGTTCAGAAACGCGCCACATTCCACCCGTCTTGGGAAGCCACACTATCACTGAGGGCCCAGGACATCCCACAGGAGAGAGGCTGGCTTAACTGTTTAACCCAGTGTGCAGCCACATTCTCTGACATCAGTGCCTTTTTGGCCCAGGAACTGCAGATGTGCCGTGGGACCCCTGTTCTCTTGAACCTTGCTGGGGACCCTGCTGCTGGCCGGCCCTCCCTCTTCCTAGCCTCTCCAACAGCGATGCAAATGATTTCTGCATGTCCTTTCCCGCAGCCACACACGGCCTCCATCCAGCCTAGCCCTGGGCCCAGCTGTGCAAGCACACGGAAGCCCTTGGCCAGGCCAGCACAGGCAGGGGCGCCCACATGGCTCCACATGCTGACCTTTGCACGTCTTCCCGTCCGGCTGCAGTGTGAATCCAACAGGGCAGCTGCATCGCACGCCAGTGGCCGTGTCCTTGCAAGTCCTGTCGCAGCCTCCGTTATTGACCGCACACGTCTCTGCGGAGGGAAAGAGACAGAGACCTCAGTCTCCTTGGGCAGAAGCTGCCGCCTTTCCCCGTCTGGGGAGAGATCTTCTATGAGACAGGAGACCTGGGTTCAAGCTCTGGCTCTGATATACCCTCTGGCTGTAGGGCTCTAGGGAAGCTGCGTGGCCTCTCTGAGCCTCAAGCTCCCTACGTGTGAAATGGGTGAATGAACCATTCCTGTGGGTCATGTGATGAGGATGATACACCGTCTGCAAACTGCAGAGGCTGTGCTTATGTAGCAGCTGCTGCCGACAGGGTCAAAATTACTATCTGGGTCCAGACTGGTCCGGCTGTATTTAACTGCCCAGGGCCAGATTCCTCAAACTTTTACCTTCCTGGACTCAGACTCCAAGTCCAGGCTAGAGGCCACTTGGATGAAATTAGGGCCCCCAAATGCATCTCAGTATGGAGTGGCTTGTGGCCCTGGCCAGGGAGCCGAGGTGGAGGTTCTCAGAGCCTGTATGCCATCCATCACTGTGACGAGGCTTTCAGCCCAACATCTGTTCTCAGTGAATGATATGACAAAGACATCTGGTTTTTGTCCACTTGAAGCTTGCCTAGCGCTTTTTTTTTTTTTTTGCAAAATTCAAAGGGGCTAGAGTGGCTTCGGGTACAACGGAGGTCACTGAAGCCGTCGTGCCGTGCAAGTGATCCTCCCCAGGCCTGGAGAAGGGGCTGGCAGAGCTGGCGCATGAGGGTGCCAGGGGCTCGGCCAGGCCTCTGATCTCTGCCACCTGGGTTTCTTCCCGAGCATCTGGCAGGCTTTCCACTTGTGGAAACTGTGTGGGCTTCCCTCTCCGCTTTGCTGCTAGGAGGCGGAGAACCAGTGGGCGCCCATCTCTCATAACCTGGATTCCCCTGCCTGCCTTCGCCGGCGTCACCTGGACTCCTGGCCCTGGTGTGCCTTCTCCCTGAAGGGTGTCCCTAATGGGTTTCCTCTGTTCCTGTGCTGTGGGGTCTGCCTTTCTGCAGGCTGGGAGAATAAATGAATATATACCCTGAGCTGTCAGGACTCCCTGTGGCTAATTAAATCAAATGCATGGTGCCTTTCCTTTGAACTTCACCTTGTAGGGGTGTGCAGGGGGAGAAGGAAACCTCATGTTCCCTGTGTGTGTGTGTGCGCGAGTAAGCGTGCATCTGAGATTCTGCAGGGCTGCAGTGGTGGGCATCCTCCTCATGCTCACGGCTGAGCCATCGCCACCGCAGGGTGAGCTGCAGCTTGCAGGGGAAGGTGGGTGGCTTTGACCCTGCCATCCTTTCCGGCTCCTCCTTCTGTATGTCTCCTCAAAATCCTGGACCTCCACTGGGCATGGGCGGTTTTTGTGAACCAGTCTTTTGCCCTCCCACCTCCTGCCACGGCAGTGTGCTGGTTCCAGGGTTTGGACGACTGCTTCCTGTTCATCCTTCAAGGCCTGGTTTGGAGCCCATCTACAAAGGAGCCCCCTGAAGCCCCAGACAGGCAGTGGAAGTGGCAGGCCAGCGTATGAGTCCTGGCTCTGTCACTCACAGAGCAACCCAGGCAGCCACCCCTTGGGGCTGCACCTCCACTCACACTGGAAATGATGAGCCTTCTCTTCCAAGGCAAAGGTGAGGGTCAAATCAACCCACTTAGAAGCGCCTGGCTTGGGTCCTGGCACACAGCAGTTGCCCGATAGATGTTAGTTTCCTCCCTGGGCTGACAACCAGAGAGGGAACTCCTGCCTCCCACCCCCGAATCAAGGAGCCAATGGGCTCCCCCTCCTGACTTCTCAGCTTTTCCTGTGGGAGAGCCTCTCTGGAAAGGCGGGCAGAGAATATGCCTGTTTTCCAGGTGGAGGTAATTAAGGCTCAGGCCTTGGAGAGATGGGGGAACATGGTGGGTGAGAGGGTTGGGGGAGACAGGCACTGAAAACTCGGGCTGGGGCACTGGGTCTCTGCAGAGGTGGAAGTGAGGTGTGATGCAGGCGCTGGGAGCTGTGACTCTGAGAAACCGATCCGGCCAAACAGACTCCAAGAATCCTGGAGGTCCTTCTCTTCCCTAAAGCCCCTACTGGGACTTGAAGCTCCACCTCAAAGGTCACCCGATCTCTGGAACAGGCAGCTTGAGTCTTCCTGAGCTGCCTCCGTCCATGGCTGGTTCATAAACATTAGGCTTTGAACACAGGCTCTTAGTCCCTCAGGGGCTGTTCCTGGGTGCCGACCAACCTGCTCCACAGCACAGGCCACGTGGTCACCAGGGGCCAGGCCCTGCTCCGCCTCCCACACTCCTGTTCCCCCCAGCCTCCATTGCGGCTCCTGTGCCCTCCACTTTCCTGAAGAGGACATGGTATGGAGCATCAGGAACCGGAGGGGGCCTGCTTCATCTGAGTCTAACCCCCTGGGCTCCTTGCAGGCAGGGACCCACCTGGCAGCTCAGGGCCCAACACCAAGCACATGCCATTGGACTCTTCATCATCCTTCCCTAGCAGCTCCTCCTCCAGTGCTCTCTGTGGGCAGGAATGCTATCCCCATCTGCCCCAAGCTGAAGACGAGGAGCCCCCTCCCCCTGGGACCCAGAGCCGGGGCCTGTTGCTTCCCCAGCACTTCCCAACTCTAGTCCCTGCTCTTACTGTGACCAGGCTGTCGCTGTCCTCCTGTGACTGTCACTGCCTCCCACGGTCCCTCCTCCAGACCACTGCCTTACCCTGGGCAGCCAGAGAACTGTGCCCACGTCGGGCTCATGTAAGAGTGCTGGGAGCCAGCAGTCCCCGGGATGTTCTCTGCCAGGGGAGGAGGGTGGAGGCGGGAAGGGTGGAGTGGAGGAGTGGAGGGAGCAGTCTGGCCCTGGGCCCGCCCTCAGCTGTTCCCGCTGTGGGGCCTGGGGCAGGCAGTAGCCTCTTGCCCGAGCCTCCATTCCTCCTCTACAACACAGTGATGGCTGCTTCTGCGGTGCCCACCTCAGCCACGTTGTGAGGTTTTGAGATGTTCACTATAAATGCAAACCGGGTACAGGGAGCAGCCATGAAGCTGACCTAGATGCTCTGGGCTGAAGTAGAGGCTGGGACCCAAGTCTACAGCGACAGGAAGGGCGGGCCTGGTGGGGCCAAGTGCCTCATCCCTGGAGTTTCCAAGCAGAGGCTCCGGTGGTGCTGCTAAGGAGGCCCCTGCTTCCATGGCAACCAGCCTGGGCATCATCCTGGTCCCCCCTCTCTGAGAGCCTCAAAAAACAGCCTCACCTCTCCTGTTCCCTAGGATCAGAGGCCACCAAGACCTGGTGCTAGGCCACTGCCGTCGCAGAGACAGTAAGGAAGCAGGCTGCCATCACCACGGCACGACCACTCTAAATACAAGTGGCAAACAGGGCTGGGAGGCTGCGGCAGTGGCCGCTCTGCCTGGTGGGGAGGTTAGGGTGGGCTCTGTGTCTTCCTCCCCCTCACCCAGGGGCCTTCTCTGGGCCCCACCCCGGCCTCTGCCCCTTCCCAGGGGCTGACATTATGGCCCCATGAGGAATGTCTCCCACCCAGATACACACTTGTGGAGGGCGACTCAGGCGCCTGGGACTGGGAAGGGGAGGAGGCCATAGCGCAGCTTCCAAGAGCTCCGTCCAGGGACCTGAAGACAGAATTTCCTTGTGGACCCTGGGAGCCCTCCAGTCTCTCTGTCCCTAGCCTCTAGATGAGAGCTACAGAGCTCTTTCTACAGGCCTTCTCTCTCCACCTGGAGAGATCATGGAACAAAACAGTTCTTCCTAGTGGACAAGGCACCTGTCATCCACCAGCCTCAGCAGGCCTCACAGCAGCCCCCACGCCCCAGTGCAGAAGCAGACAGGCCCCTGAGGTGTGGAGAAGTGACACTGCCTGTCCAGGCAGGAATCACTATATCATCTGTGGAACCCAGTGCCAAATAAAAATGAAATGCTCTTGTTCAAAAATTCCTGAGAATTTCAAGACAGAGACAGAACATGAAACCCATCATGGGCCCTTCTAAGGGTGGGGTCCTGGGCTACACACACGTTGCACACCCTAGAAGGTGGCCGTGCTCAGGTCACACAGCTATGGGGAGGAGCCGGTATTTGAACCCAGGGCTGCAGAACCCCAGGCTGATGAGTGAGCCGGACAAGGTGAGAGTGCCAGGGCTTTGGCAGGGGATCCTGGCTGTGAGATCTGCACCCCCTGGTGCCCTGGCTTCCTCCAGCTGGTGGGGATTGCTCTCACCTGGAAGGGCGGGGGTGGCCAAGGAGAAGGAAGGTCAGATGCAGGGCTGGCTGGGGCTGGAGAGTGTGGGGGAAACCTCAGACGGGTTAAAAGGTCCTGCCTTTGGTCTCTCCCAGGGGAGCTCCTGCTTTGGGCCAGGCCCTGCAGGGGAGGCCGGATGCTCCACTGGAGCCCCACGTAGCCTGGCCAGTGCTCTGACAGAGCGAAGCAGGGGCCCAGGACAGAAGGACGCCTAGGAACAGCCGCAGCTGCTGCTGCCCTTTGGGTTGGCACTGCCTGCTTGTGCTGCCCCAGGTCTGGGGCAAGTCCTTAAAGGACAGTCTGAGTCACCGTGTGGTGGACAGAAAGGACATGCCCTATGGAGTAAGAGTGACAAGTTTCCACATGCCGGCTGTGTGACCTTGGGCAAGTCCCTTTGCTCCTCGAAGTCAGCTTTTGGATGTGTAACATGGAGATGACCGTATTTACCATATAGTTCTTGCAAGGCCCAGGCAGAACGGTGGATGTGACCGTGCTCTGTAAGCCGCTCTGTGATTGGGTCTACTCTCACTTTTGGTGCCATTCATGGAAGCTCTGCCTCTGGAGGCTCAGCATCCACAGGCAGTTGCTAATTCATTCAATGACTGTTATCTGAACTTCTCTGCCCTGCGCAGATGTGCCTTGAACATAGCCCCTGGTCTCACGGGTGGGTCAATTTCATGGTGCTGGGTGGCCGGGAGAGGGGAGCTACGGAGATGAATGCAACATGTCCCAGGAGTCAACAGCTTATGGGGTGGCAGGGGGCAGAAAATAAGGCCCAGACCTCGCCTTTCTCTCCTGGGTCTGTGCCTGACTCTCACACTGCCCACCTCCCAGCTCATGCCCCCGCCACACCCAAGCACGGCTCCTCAGGGTTCTACAGGGCACCCCCCTTGGCCTTGAGGAACCAATTCCTCAGGACTCAGCAGGCCTCACCTGCCTCCCTGAAGCTGTCCCGAGCCTTGCCCTGGGCTTCTGCCTGCAGGGTGGCACTGTCTGTGAGTGCCGAGGCCTCTCCCACGGACCACATGCTCTCCAGGCAGGGCAGTCAAGGTGGCCAGCACGGCAGAGGTGCCTGATGTGTTGTGCTCAATGACTAGATTAATGAGCAGGGACTCTGGAGGCCCCGTGAGGAACAGAACCAAGCCAGGGGACTGGGTCCCTGCCCTCCGTTGGGCCTGGGAGGGAGAGTGAGCTGGGAGGTGAGGTGGAAAGAAGGGAAGGACGCATGTGCCCCTGGTGGAGGAGGCATCGAGGTGCTGCACTGCACAGGGCACTCTGTGGTGCACAATGGGAGGTGGGCGCGGGTGCCAAGCTCAGTGCCAGCACACAGGGGGGCCGTGGGCAAAGGACTCTCCCCTCCCTAGGCCCTAGGTTTCCCGCCTGTGCTTGGCCTAAACATGGCTGAGGAGCTTTTCACCAGGGCAGAGGCTCTGATCCGGTGGGCTGGCATGTGGGCCCAGCGTCCCACAGAGGCCTGCCTTCCCTTCTTCCTCCCTGTCCCTCAGTGGCCTTCCCTGATGGTGGGGGCAGCCCAGGGTCCTGGCCAGAACCTGTTGAGGCCTCAGTCAGGCTGGCCCACCTGCCCTTCTGTCCCTAGAATCAACTGAAGCTGCGGTGAAGATGGGTTGGCCGGCCCTTCCGGCAGATCTGGAGACCTCTGACCCTCTTCCCCCAGCTGTTGAGCCCCCCGTGGCGCCCATCACTTTGGGATGGAAACCACGCCACGCCCCCTGGCAAGGCCCTGAGGAAGTGGCCCTAGGTCTCCCTGGCTGGCCTGTCTCCCGAGGGGCCCTCTGAACTCCAGGGAGGCCCTGCGGTCCATCACTACTGTTGTGCAGCAAGCTTATGGCCAGCGCCGTGCTGGGCACCACAAATGTGGCCTCCTGTGCCTCCGACAGTCAGCAGGGGGTGGTGGAGGGGGCTTGACCCGGTCGGCAGACGGCCACACCTGGTCCTGACCACACCTCCCCACCTGCCTCTACCTCCGCTGGGCAAACGGTCAATCCTGACAGCTGTCTGCTGAGGGAGTGCGGGCTGGGTCTGCCCCAGGGCTGCCCGGGGACATGCTGGTGACAGCACAGGCAGGTGGTGGTGGGCGTGGGGAGGGGCTCCGTGCGGCTGGATGCAGGGATACTGACAAGGAAGCAGCTCCCAAGGAGAACATGGGCAGGAGGACCCAGCAGCTCCTCCAGAGCCAGCACTGCTCATGTCTGAGGCTGCGGGGCCCCAATGCCCGTGATCCCCAAGGGGCCACCCAGGCCTCCGAGGCAGTCCGGGGTCTCCTGGACTCTGCCTTTTTAGCACACAGCCCCGTGACTCCGAGGCCCATTTCGGCCCTCTGCCGACCTTAGCCCAGCCCTGCCGAAATAAAAGCCCACAGGCCTGCGCCATCCTCAGGGCCTCCGTCTACCTGAGCATTGTGCTGCTTGGGAAATTTTGTGCCAGGCAAATTTTTGTCAGTGGCACTGTCTTCCAAGGCAGCAGGCGGGGTGCCAATTCCAGGATGCACTAGGAGTGTGGCAAGCCATCCTCTCCCGTGACTGGTGGGTGGGTGTTTCTACGCCTGCTCAGAAAACAGAGGCCACCGGGACAGAGGAATAGCACCCTGCAGGGCTGCAGTGAGGGGGCTGCAGGGAGGCTGAGGGGTGGTGGCACCAGGGGCATAGAAGATGCCCACCCAGGAGCAAGACAAGCTGGCCTCAGGAGAGGTCTCCTCACTTGGTTTGAAGGGTCCCGAGTGCCCCTCAGAGGCCAGGGAGGTTTCATATTAAAGCAGGGGGCAGGAGCAGGGCCTCCAGCGGCCAGTCTCCCTGGCCCGACTCCTTCACTTACTGCCTGTACCCTGGCTCCTCAGTGGAAGGTGCTTAGGGCAGACAAGGGGGCTCCCCTGCAGCGTCTCACTGGGGCCCACCCACAGGAGGCACCACAGCTGTGCCCCCCGCAGGCATGGGGCATTGAGGTGTGGCAAGGGGAAGGAGCAGGTGAGGGTGTGCCGCTGGGGAGCAGTGGGCCGGTGCTCTTCCTGGGCACTGGGCGGCCCCTTCAGCTGGGTGTGCGCAGGGAGGCTTGGGGATCTGAGCAACAGCAGCTCATGCTCACTGAGCACACGCTCGTGCCAGGTCCCGTGCGAAGCATGGGGAGGCAGAGCTGTCACCTGCCTGCCCTGGAGGGGGAGGGATGTCGGGTAGAGGGAACTGGACAAGCTGCTTTCACCTCTCTGAGCTTCGGTTTCCTCATCTGTAACACTAAACCCTCCAGGTTGCTGGGAACATTGAACATGTTTGGGTGTACGGAGCCCAGCCTAGAGGACGCTCCATAGAGGGAAGCCTTGTTCCAGGTTTCTGCTGGCTGCCTTGGAGACTTAGCTGAGGACAGATTCAACAACCACCTGGGGCAGAGGGAGGCAGTGCCCGGTGTCTCAGCACAAACCTCTGTGTCTCCAGGTGGGCCTCTGGCGTGGTGCACTCCCCACCTCTGCCCTCCTGTCACATGACTTCGTGGGGATGGGGGCAGGGCAGAGAGTAGCTGGCATCTGGAGCTGTGCCTGTACTTTCTCCCCCTCCCTCTCCAGGGCTCCAGCCTGGGAGCTGTGCATGGCTGTTGGAGGGGTCCAGGTTACCGGCACCTGGCCAGCAGGACTGACAGTCTGAAAGGCGCTGTTAATCCTGCTGCGTCTCCAGGGCTCCGGTCAGCTCACCACTATGACCTGAACAAGGCCAGGAAGGCTCCGGGCTTGTCGCTTTACTTTCTGGGACCTGCCATCAAGGTTCTGTTCCTCCCTGGCGCTCGAGAGTACCCTAATGGGATGCTCATGGCCGGCAATGGCGAATAAGCAAAGGGTGGAGTGACTGAACACCCGCTACGGGCCGCACGCGCAGCCACGCACTGCCCGTCTAGTGCCTCAGCCAAGCTTCTCCAGACACTAGAAGCCATTTTTGTAAATGAGAAAGTGAAGCTCAGATGTGAGCTGGCCCTGGGGTGCCGGTGGAGCTACCGACTGGGGAAGCCAGGACTAAACCTGGGTCTGACTCTAGAATCTGGCTCAGGATAACCAGAAAGAGGAGTCACCGTGTGCTTGACTGGAGCGAAGCTCCAACCAGGATTTCTCTGCTCTAAGAACAAATGCGCCGTCCTTGAAGCAATGACACAGCCTGGAGGAGCAACTGGCAACCACCCCGCCTTCCTTGGGTTAGACCAGGAATCTCGCCTCAGGGAGCTGGGGGCCCCTGGGGGCTGCCTGGTACTCCTCAGTCAAGTCAGGGCTAACCTTGGCCTGCAGCCACCACCTGGCCCGCCCTTAGCTGGATCCAGCTAGAGAGAGGCAAGTGTCCTGGATGGGGAGGGCCAGCAGGAGGAGCAGGCTGTCACCCCCAGGTAGGGGGGTGAGAGGGAGCCAGCAGGCAGGGTGGCAGAGGGGCCTGTTCAGGTGCGCCTGTTTTTACACATGCGCTCCTCCTGAGAATGCAGGTGCAGAGGGTGCCCTGCTCTCGGGCGCCTTCCGTTGGTAGCTCCACCGGACATGGGTATACCGTGTCAGGGCACACACAGCCAGGGTGCCAGGACTGGATTCGCAAAAATAGC
The DNA here is from genome assembly GCA_963573385.1 of Cacajao melanocephalus. Lineage (NCBI taxonomy): Eukaryota > Metazoa > Chordata > Mammalia > Primates > Pitheciidae > Cacajao > Cacajao melanocephalus. Next base: position 55,033 of record CAUYLG010064658.1, read on the forward strand.
AGGAGATCACAGAGGGCATTGAGGTTGCATCTAGAAGGGCTTTGGGGCCCACTTAGACCAATGGCCAAGGAACCTAAGGCAGGGCTGGAGCCCGTTCAGATTTGTGCCAAAGAAAGAGGGCTCTGGCCATGGCCTCACAGCCGGTGGAGCTGGGAGACAGGGATGCTGGGTCAGAGGCCAGGAGAGAGAAAGCAGGGCAGGCAGCGAGATGCGGTCTTGGGTTTTCAACATGACGTGAGAGCTGAGGACCAAAAGGAGGCTATAGGGGTTATGTGTGCCTGCCCCACTGGGATGGGGTACAGTGTGAGCAAAGCGGCGGAGGTGGGGAGTGCCAGGGCCCAACGCACAAGGTGGCCTTGGGTGGGCCACGTCCCTTCTAAACCTCAGCCGCCTGTCTGGCTCAGCCAGCCAATGCCCTGAGCCCTCATCTTTTCTCTAAGCCCTGCCTGGCACTGCGACTCCACCCACACTCCAGCCCTCGGCACAGCTGAGTCGCCACCACCTACCTCCTCCTACCAGCCCTAGCTGTGTGTGCGAGACAGTGAGGGACCCAGCCTGACTGGGGGCCCAGCTGACCAGACACCAGCCACACTGGGAGCCAGTCCAGTGACTGAGGTGCAGCCTGACCACCTGATCCTTCTCTAACAGGAGCTCAGGCCCTGGAGCTCACTGGGCAGGGAGGCCACGGCTCGAGAGGGCCTTGTCCCCACTTTCCTTCAGCCAGGCCACCTGCTGAGCACTGGCCAGGGGAGCTGCTGTGTTGTTACCTCCCTCACCAGCACTCAGACCTGCCAGAACCCCTTCCCACTTGCAAGCAGGTCCAGGCTCTGGGGCCCACCCTCTCTCTGAGCTAGATACCTGCCTGCCTGGGCACTGAGGCCCCATCTATCTCCAGCACCTCCTCCAGGAAGCCTTCATTCATGTGCTGAGCCCACTAGCCTCACCCATGCTCCTGCTCAGGGCAAGGCCCAGTGCTATGCCCTGAAGGGGCACCAAGCTGGCAAAGACCTAGCATCTGCCCCAGTCAGGGGGTGTTGGTGGAGGAAGGGTGAGTGGAGGGACAGGGGAGGGGAAGAAGGTCCAGTGAGGTCTGGACAAGCAAGGCAGCCTTTGCCAGGTAGAACCACCCAAGATGGCACCTGGGTAGAAGGTGAGGGTGTAACTATGGAGGCACGGAACCCAGGACAGGCTGAGCATTCTGGGCCAGAGGAACAGGCAGAGGGTGGCTTCCAGGAGTGGGTGAATGTGTGGGGTGGGGGCTGGGACGCATTGGTGAAATCAGGGACACCCAGGACCCTGGAGATCGTAGCTGCAGAAGAGGAGGTGCAGACAGGGTGAAGGGGAGCTGGGGAGAAGCAGGAGTGCATATGTCAGGATGAGAAGTGACACTGGCCAGGCTGCTTAGGGCAGCTATGTAGTTAAATGAGGCCGGGGACAGTGTCTGCCCCTGAGCGTCAGCCACCATTTCCACCATGGCCTCCCACTTCTCCAGCCTCTCTGCCTGCTTTCGTCAGGACGAGCAGCCTCTTAACCAAGCTCTGGTCTGTGTGCTGGGTCCTTCCATCCTTTCTCTCACTTCCAGCTCCTGTGAGCCTGGCAGGGTAAAGCATGTCATGGCCATTTGGTAGATGGGAAACCTGGGGCTCAGAGGGACGAGGCTGTAGCCCCGTGAGCTGCAGTGGGAAAGCTCCTCCCTTCTCCCCCTGCCAGCAGGATAGTGGGCCCTGAGTGCAGCCATGTGGCCCAGAGAGCTTGGCAGGGGGTGGGCAGGACAGAGATGCCGGGATGGCTGGGGAGACAGGTCTAGGGGAAGACTGGCAGGGAAAAGCCAGGGGAGGCCTGAGACGCCACCCGGCCCGCTGCTCACCTGCAAATCAGTCCCTGGCGGCTTCCCTTTCTGTGCTTTGCACCTCAGTGCCCTAACTACGTCACACAGCGGACGCACAGCGAGCACTTCCTACGTGCCTGGTGCTGCTCTAAGCACTTGCTCCTTAGTCGCTCATTTCATCCCCAACTTGATAGGACGTACACGCTGTCATGATCGCCACTTTACAGTGGAGGAAACAGGCTGAGGGAAGCTAACAAAACTCGTCTGAGCAAGCCTAGCTTCCAAGAAGTGGCCAGAATGGGCACCCAGGCCTCACGGCTCCAAGGCCAAAGCTATTCCCTCTCTTCCGGTCTCCTGGGGGCTCCTGCGGGTCTGGGCCCTGTCTCCCCGGAGATGCCCAGGCAGTGTCTGCTGATCAAGGGAATCACGGATGCTGGGGCTGGTCCCAGCCTCCAACTGGCACCCGCCTGGGGAACACTTTATGAAGATGGCTCTTACTGTACGGAGGGACAGGGAAGGCTCAGGGGGCCTGTCCCTGCTGGAACCCAAGGTCCTCTCTGGCCAGGCACTGCTTCTTAGGCACTGTTCCTCTTTGCCCTCCATAAGCATCATCAAGCACCCGCTCCCAGCCAGATCCAGAGAGGAGGCAGAGAGGGTTGGGCCTACACTGGATGAGGTGGAGCCGCTCAGGGAGTTAGCAGGAGCAGCCGCAGGCGTGCCAGGGGAGGGGTTCCCAGCTGCCTTTCTTTGCCCCCATTTCCTCATCTCTAAAGCACTTGCACTGCTCTCAGGGTGGCTGTAAGGTTGAAGTCAGCACAGGGCAGAGTACAAGACCCAGAGATAGCTTGGGCTGAGGGTCCACTCAGACTGGGGTCCGTGGCCTGCAGCTCAGGCCCCGCTGCTGCCCTGGGCATGGTGGGACCCCTGGAATGGGCTAGCTGTGCGTTCTGCTGATTCAGTGCCCACAGGAGGAAGATCACAGCTGGAATGGCTGCTGGGCCTGCAGAGCCACGTCCCTCAGACGTGTTCTGCTAATAACTTGGGGCCCTGGACTTGAGAGTCCACAGGGCTGGGACCTTGGCCCAGGCTTTGCTCACTGGCCACGTGGCCTCCCTTCTCAGGGGCTCAGGGTCTTCCTCTGTGCAATGGGGACAGCTGCCTCCCAGGGGTATGGGGAGACTCCCTGGAGAGCTGCCTGGAAAGTCCCTTGCCAAGTGTAGAGGGACTGAACAGTACTGGTGAGGCGGAAGAGCCAGGGCAGAAGGAATGGGCTGAAGACACACCACCAAGGCTGCCTGCGGAAGGGTGGGTGCCCACAGCTGGGGCAGCCAGCAGGGCCTCCAGGAAGGGGGTGGGGTTCATCCTACACCCCTAGGACTAGTTTCAGAGGAGGCTCATGGTCCTGTAGCTCAGCCAGTGAAGAGGGCATGTGTGGGCTCTGCCCTAACAGAGGGTCCCTTCAGCTCAAGCAGAACCATCTGTCTTAGCAGAATGACCCATTAAAATGCCCACCTCCTAATCCCCAGAAACAATGACTCTACCTGGCAGAAGGGACTCTGCACATGTGGTGAAGGACCATGAGACCGGAAATTATCCTGGATTATCTGGAGGGGCCCAGTGTGATCACAGGAGTCCTTGAGAATAACTGAGGGGGGTGGCAGAGGTGGGTCAGAAACAGCTGTGAGAACTGGGGCAGGTCGGGGACACCAGGCTGCTGGCTCTGAAGGTGGAGGAGGGGCCGAGGGACAAAGAACATGGGCAGCACTAGAAGCCGGAAAGGCGAGGAAGGGGATTGGCCCCTGGGGCCCTCAGAAGGGAACAGCCCTGCCCACATCTTGAATTTAGCCCAGTGAGCCCAGGTCAAATTTCTGACCTACTGAAGATAATACACCTGTGTTGTCTTAAGTGATGGGATTACGGGGATCTGTCAACAGCAGCAAGAGGAGCGGAAGGCTCCACCTAGCCTAAGCATGCTCTGGGGAGAGGGGCTTGATGGAAGACTCGGAGCTGACCCGAGTGGCGGGTGGCACCCCATCAACCTTGCGACAAGCAGGGTCCCAGGGGCCTGAGGCAAGCGCTCGTGCTGCACCCTTTGCTGGGTACTCAGCTGTTTTACATAAGGCTGCCAGATAATTGAAAGGTGTAACTTTAACATGCAGATCCAACCATCTTAACTGATTGTAAAGGGAGTCTACAATGGTTACACATTTTGGGTCCTCTTTAAAGTAAACATAACTTACTCTGTTCTACCCCTGTGCTCAGGGACTGGGGTGATTATTACAAAAAGCAACTGCTGGGCGCAGCTGAGAACCCAAGGGTGGGGCAAGGCTGGCCCAGGCCGCTGTGCTGGAGGTCTTCTCTCTCTCCGGCCACACTCTAGACTTACAACTGCGACCTCTGCCGGGAGCACCCCCTAACCCCTCACTGGAGCCAGAACCCCAGCTCTGTCCTGCCCAACTGCATGGCTGGAGCCCTCAGCCCCTCTGAGCCGCAGCGTCTGCCCCTCCGTGGTTTCTAAGAGATGGCCGCCCTGGCTTGCTGATGCTGCCAGGGGCTGGGGGTCTGAGCATCAGAGCTGCTCTCGTGGGGAGCTGGCCGCTGCTGCAGTCAAGGGCACGGACTCTGGAGCCAGGTGGGCCAGGGTCGAACCTTGCTGTGAAACTCCTCGGTGTCTCACTTTTCTCATCTGCTGCTGGCTCCTGCCTGTGCCTGCCCTACCCTTCTCCCCTCTCAGAACCCCAAACGGGGCTCAGGCTGCCCACATGCCCAGGATCTACTGGGATGTGCTCTCTCCCACAGCCCAAGAATCCTGCAGCATGAACAGATGAGGATGACTCAGTTCTGAGCCCTCAGCTAGGTTGCTCTCCCCACCTAGGGCCTGGCTCTCAGTGTGATGCCCTGGTATGCCTGACCAGCATGGGGCAGGAGGGGAATGGTCACCTCCCTTACTCTCCGTACCTTGCCTCTGTTAATACAGCGTGGGAGCGGCCACACCTCATCAGGAGCTACCAGTTAGGGCCTGAAGTCCAGAAGGATCTTGTATCTTCACCCCACAGGCTGTTCTTAGAGGAGATGGTGCTAAGAATGACGAGCTGTGAGAGAGGGCCTCACCTGTGCTCTAGACTCGAGGCCCCCGGACTGACCCTTCTCGGAAGCCCGAGTCTGGTTCCTCGTTCAGGTGTGAGGTCTTGGCTGTTAGCTCTCCCTTTGGTTAATGTTGGAGGGAGACTGGAGGAGGAGAAAGCTCTTCTGCCTGGGGCAGGACAAGTTCTAAGGGGTGGTATAGGGGGATTCTGATAATCACAGAGGTGGGGGTGCAGGGGAGAGTCCCCACCCTGATGCCTGGCAGAGAGATCTCCCTGATCTGTCCTTTCAGGCTGCCTCCCAAACCCAGGCTGAGGCTTCCTGCATCCTCAGGGCCTCCCTCACCTCCCCCTGTTCCAGGTACTGGCTCTGGGCCTTTATCCATTGACTCTCATTATTGAATGCAAGCACAGAGGCTCTTCTCCCCACCCCTGCAGCACCCATTTATGAGATGCCAACTCAGTGTGGCCCTCTTCCCCCACCCATCCTCTTCCTGGGAAGGTCACGGGGTACCTGAGGGACTGCCAAGCTCCTGGTCCTGCCTGGCTCTGGAGCTCTGGCCTCAGACGATAGTGCCCACTTTTCCTAGTAAGTGAGGCCGAGGGCCCTGGGCCCTCTGAGACCTGAGAGTGGCCTCATAACACTGACAACTCTGGGGCTCCCTCCACCTGCCTCCAGCCACCTTTCCAGAAAGTCCATAGCACTGACTCATGCCTGCCTGGAGGGCAGTGGTCATACCTGCTGGCTGGGGGTGAGGTTGGAGGCTCAAAGCCAACCCAACCTGCCATTGCCAGCTCTTCCCAAGTCAACAAGACAGACCTGCTCAGAGAATTTGCAGAACTAGCTTCCAGCCTGAGCTTGCCCTGTCTGCCTGTGTGACCAGAGGTGAATGCTCTGACCTCTCTGGCCCTTACTCTTCTCATCTGAAAAGAGGGCCACTCCTGTCCTATCTAGCACGGACTTAGGGCTCACAGAGCAGCATCAGCCAGACCCACAAGCTCCTCGAAGCCCCTAACCAGTGCATGGGCCTGAAGCCTTCACAGCAGCACACAAGGCCATATCCCCTGTGGCCCCCGGATCCCCTCGTGCTTCCTCTCTAGATGCCCGGGCCCCCCTGAGGTCCACATGAGGGCCAGGAAACAAAGCTCCCTCTCTCGGACCTTCAGGCTCTGACCTCCACATGGCCCTGCAGCCTTGACGTTCGAAACAGCTCACATGGTCAGGACCTCTGGGTAAAGCTCAGCCCTGCAGGGTGATGTGTGACCTTGGGCAAGCCAGGGCACCCCAGTGAGCCTGTCTCTCCCTCAGAGAAATGGAGACCGCACTACCTGACCCCATAGCTGCAAGAGCTGGTGTGAGCTATCTAAGAGCCATAGCAAAGGTCGTGAGAACCCCAGGTGACCACAGCTATGCTCAGGAGGTCCTGGGCAGCTGGTACAACCTAGAGGCCAGAAGAGCAGTGGAACTGACTGATGGAGAGAGAAGAACGAATGAATGAGGAAGTCCGCTTTCCACTGTGCATGCTGAGCTCTGTCCAAAAGCAGTGATTTCTCCTCTTTCTTCTCTTTGTCCTCGCATGGGTCCCTGATCAGCCCTGCCAGCAGGCCTCCCAAGACGCCCTCCCTGAGCAGCATCTGAGAAGCAGGTGGCTTTTCCCTGAGAGGTCCTGGAGGTTCTGGCTGGTAGCTTCCCTCCCAGGAGAGGAGATGCGTAATGACTCCTGCCCAGACTCCCGTCTACTCAAATGCCCTCTTTTGCGGCTGAGTCTGATCCTGCTGCTTTGCTGGCCCTGGGAATCCTAACTGCGAACATGGGTGTTTACTGCAAGTGGGGGAGCTTCTCAATGTCAAAAGACCTTTTCATTACGGCACACGTCTCCTTACACGCATAGGCCAGAGGATAATAGCCCTGGGTTCTTTGCTACAAACACACAAACAGAACAAACGTGTTTGATGGAGGGTAAAAACTTTAAAAAGGAAAAAGTGAGTTCACATCTGGAGTGGAGCCCCCCACACTCACACAGCACGCGGGACTGCACACATGTGGGCACACCCAACAGACATATGCCCCCACACGCACACGCCACACCCACACACAGCATACACATGTCCATATCCACATGCCAGCGCACACCCGAGACACACATGTGCACGCACACACACACACAAGTGCAAGTACGACAAAGGAAGTGGAAGAAAAGTGTTACCCATGAGTAGCCGCCGTTTCACCCGCTTGTCCACATCAGCTACTGACGTGGCATTGAACTGAGAGCGCTCAATTGCAGCCTCATCCTTCTCTAAAACACAAGTAAGGGACAAACACGGAGCCAGTGGTTAATGACAGCCCACTTCCCGCGGCCCAAGACAGTCAGCCTCTCGGCGTGGTGCACGCCAAGCCAACACAGCACACCAGCCAGCTCGGCATCCTCGCCAAAGGGCTAATCCCAGGAACCTCCAAGGTGAGGGTGTTCAGGGCAAAGCAGAGAGGTGGCGGGGGCGGGGGGGACGTGCAGGAAAGGAGGAATGATCACAAAGTGACCTGGGACATAGAGGGGATTCAGGGCCCACAGGCAAGCAAACAGAGGAGGAGGCTGAGGTTAGGGCATATGGGACTCGTCTGCAGAGAGCCACAGAAGCAGAAAGCACCACAGTGGTGCTTCATGGAGACACAAGCGATTATGGACCCCCGTGGCTCAGGCTGGAGAGGCAGGCACAGGACAAGGGGACAGGGTCACAAGGTCCGGTGATGGATGCACCTGAGACAGCAGAGGCTGTGTCACAGGGACATGAAGCTGTATCAACAGTCATGCAAAATTAACAACAAAACAGACACACACACACACACACAATGGATCCAGTAGAATAGACACAGAAAAACCACGGGATCGATTTGGGCAGCGCTGGTTGCCTGCTTGTCTATAGAGGACTAGGACTAAACATTCAAGTGCTCGACAAGGGGATGCAAAGAGGGAACATTGAGTTTAGGAGCGTGCGGGGGAGAAGCGGCCGTGGCGGGCCGGGGAGCATCCTGGCTATGCCACGAGGCTTCCAGTGGAGGAGCAGGTGAGGTTAGCTGGGCTGACTTTCTTTGCTCAGAGGGAAACGTGTGGAGACACTGGTTCCCAAGCGGGGACATGGATGAACCGTGGGCACAGTCAGGTGAAAGGCATCTCTTCCTGGCCAGGAGTGGAAGCAGCAGCAGCAGGGGCTGGGTAAGGAAGTTGATTTCTACCGAGAGGGGAGGGAAGGTGGGGCTGGGGAAGTGACTTTAGAAAGGAGATCCAAGCAGGGGCCTTCACATGCAGTAGACATTGAAAAATAAAAAAGCAAGAAAGGATGATTCAGGTGGACAAGACAAGATGTGTTAGACGAAGGCTGGGTGTATCTGGCCCGGCAGCCGTTTGCACCTGCTCCAGCAGAGATGGCAAACCCTGCGGGAGACCTCTAGCAGACGAGACAGGAGGGAGGCTGGGGGCCCGGAAGAGCCCCAGGCCGGACAGTGGAGGCAGAGAGGCCGGAGGAGAGGAGGTTCTAGATGGGATCAGGCTGCAATAGAGACACTGGTCTGAGACCAGGTTTGGCTTTTAATTTTGTTTTAATTGGTTGGTTGGTTTGGTTTGGCTTTTGGCTCTGAAAATAATTAATGAACGTCAGTTATCAGACAAGACAGGCAATCAGGGACCATCACCAGAAAAGCAGGAGCAATGAGATAAAAATGAAATAAAAAATGGTTGTCTGAAAGAAGAGACCACACAGAGGAAGGGAGAGCCACCGCAGGCAGCAGAACCCGTCATGACAGCCCCGGACTACAGAGGTGACAGCCTGGCGCCCGCCCGGGCCCCACTCCCTGAGACTCATGGGATCGGTGTCCTGGGAGACAGGGCAGGGGCATGCCCTAGCCTTATGGGCTTCTGTTAGCTGACCAACCTTTTCCTGTCCCCTGAGACTCCCTTGAGAAGTATCTTCCAGACTGACAGCAAGAAATCGGGTTAAAAAAAAAAATGAACTTGTGTTGGGTTTCTAAAGTGTGCCAACACAGGAAGGGTTGAACTCTGGGCGCCAGCTCTGAAATTCTACTCTTTCTCAGTGAAAAAATGTGCCGTTATTTTTAATGGGAGAAAAAAACCTACTAGTGATTATGGCATGAAATGATCACGAATATTCAATCTTCCCCTTGGAAAGAGGGACCAGGAGGAAGGAGGTGGCAGAGACTCAGATCAAGACTCCATGTGACAGGTGAGGAGACGGCTGGGCAGCGCTGAGAAGAGCGGACTGCAGGTAGGGGAGGAAGGCCAGCAGGGACCCGGCAGCTCGGGAGACCAGAAGTTAAAACGCCATACCCACGCGGGCCCGCACTGCCCGTCTTCCCTGGAGTTTAGACAATGGCCACCCAAAGCAAAGTTCTGAGGAAACCTCCTGGTTTTCCAGCCAGCTGTGGGCGGCTCCCATGACTACCGGGTTACCTGAATCTGGCTGTTTCCCTTATTAGGGGAGGAAACCCCTGTGCTTCTGGAGTAGAAGCTCTTAGAGGTGTGTACACCTTCCTTCTCCCTGCAACCCCCTGCCTGGGGCCACACCTCACTTCCAGGACAAGACATGCAGGACCTCCGCTACTAGGGATCCCGCATCAGCCATCGCCAGGGAACATGAAGCAGAGGAGCCTGGTTCTGGGGGGCTGCAGGCCCCGGAGAAGCCTCCCCAGGGGCGCCGGCCATCCCCACCATTGCCAAGGGCTTGCCTTTCCTTGTTTCCCTGAAGCTTCCTTTCTGGGGATCCCGGACGTGGCAGGGTGCTGGCCCCGCTGGTGCACGCAGGGTGGGTGAGGGGTGCAAGGGTGGTGTGCGGCAGAGGTGCCTACTTACCGATGCACGTGCGACCGTCTGAGTGGAGGGCGTACTTCTGGTGGCAACCACACATGGGGCCCGTGTCTGTGTCCTCACAGCTGTGCTGGCAGCCTCCGTTTCCATAGTTACAGGTTACTAGTTAGGCCCAAAATGTACACACGTGTGTATAAACAGAACAACAAAAATGATTAGTTGTCGGTGTTGGCCGTTTCCTTCAGGGTATGGGGAAACTGATGCCTAAGGCCATCAGTGGGTAGGGTCATGAGGCTTTCGGGGCAACAGATGCACATCTCCCTGCACTTTGGCCCCTCCAGAATCTTCTATGGAATCACTCACTCCCTGGAGCTGAACTAGGGTGGGACAGAGAATGGTCTGGGCTTTGATCAGAGCCTGCACAAAGCTGATGTGCTCAGGCAGGGGTAGATGAAGACAGCTTCATCCTTCCCAGGCTGCAGGACACTTTACAGCTGCCTGTCTCGATGGGGCAAATGTCTGTGAATGCCGGGACATACTTGTCAAGCTGTCGGGGGGAGGGAGACGGCGGCCCGTGGTTCCAGGTGACCCTCACTTCCTCAGTTCTTGCAGGGCTCTCTTTCCTCTGCCCGTTTTGGGGCGTGTGGATGTCTCCTTGGATGTCCGCCCTCTCGGAGCCCCAGGGGCTACCTCAAACTCTCTCCCCTGAAAGCCCTAATCCTCCTGGAGCTCAACAATGTTGGAACAGACAGAATCATGCCAATTAATGTCATCTTGGGTACAGTTTTGAAAATCGCCTAAATAATAACAATGTTACATTGCTTTCACTGCCTGTGGCCAAGATGGTTCACAGCATCAACAAGCTGGGTTGGCTGAAAAGGGGGCAGAACAAAAAGGAGTCTGAAGTCGGAAAAATGACCACTTCAAGTTTATTTAAACACACGGTCCATTTCCAGGGTGAGAGAGATCGCGAGGGGAGCAGTGACTCCAGTGCTCCCCAGGGGGTGTAGGGCCCCCCTGCCTTGTGGTGCTGGCGAGACAGCTGCAAGGCCATCACCCGAACGCAAATGTGCTCCAGGGCCTCAGCACAGCGTGTGTTCCTAGATACTTTAACCAACAGTCCAGAATCTAAGCTCCACTCTTTATTTGGTAAAACTCTAATGACCAAATACGCAAAAATAAATCTCAGACCAACTATGGTTAGAGGTGACAAAAATCCCAAATTCTGAGAGTTTGAATGAATTATGTTCTGTCAGGTTGACCTATGAGCACAGTGGTGCCAAAGGGAAGTCACTTGGTGGTGACTCACAGTGAAGGATCTCAGACGTGTCAGAACTGACTTCTGCAGCTGCGCTTCTCTACACTCCTCCTTTCACGGAGAATGACGCAGAGCCTTCCCTGTCCTGAGTGATGGTGGTGCCTCAGCCTTGGACACGTGCTACCTCCACAGCAAGTGAGGAGGATGTCCAGAAAATGGCTTGATGGGGACAGGGGTCAGTGCCTCAGATGCTGTGCTCTGCAGCCAGGGGCTCTAAGGGGCTGCTCCCTCTTCCACAGGGAGCTGAGGAACATCCAGAGGAGGAAGCTGACTTCTAGGGTGAAATTTCAGGGACCTGAAAAATGCTTCCAGAAACACAACTGGGTTTCAAGCACAAAGCCTTCCAGCACCTTCTCCTCAGGAGCGACTATTCTCCAGGGTGGAGGTGGCACCCTGGATGGGAGCTCGGCTTTCATCTCTCAATAGCTTGTCTCAAAGGCCAGGAGGGAACCCAGGGAAGCCAAGGGTTCCGGGAAGCTGCAGCTCTGCACAGATCTCAGGCAATGGGGAGAGATCCAGGTGGAGGCCCACTTTGGGCTGGACGTCCTGTGCCTTTCTAGGACCCAGGAGATTCGTGTTTCACAGTGGGCAGGGGTGCAGCTGGGGAGAAGGCAGTCCTTCTTGAGCTCCAGGCTCCTGGAGACAGGCTGTGCCCCAAAAGTGACTCTAATGAGGACAGAGACCTGTCTGAGGCAACTCGAGGGTGATCCAGGCTCAGGGGCCCTGGTTCCCTCCAGATATGCATTTGTGCATCTCACAGACCCCCAAGGGTCGAGCCTTCGAGTACCGGAGAACCTACAGCTTATATGCAGAAACGTCTGAGCTCAACCTCTGGTGAGATGGACAGAGGGCGGAGAAAACCTCCTCTGGCCTGGCCCTGGAGTAGGTCCTGGGCTCTGGATGGATGACAGCTTGGTTCAGAGCATTGCAGTCCTCTTGAGCTACAAAGGCTGGCTGGGTAAGCCAGGCCTTAGCCCCCAACCCAGCTTGAGATCTGGAATTTCCTGGAACGCAAGTGACTTCAAGGACTAGAGCGAAAGCCTCAGAGCTAACTTCACACCAGTCTTGCCTTATTAACCTCACAGAAGCAGCCAAAGCTGAGCTGGCTGGGCAGCTGCCTGTGCAGGCCCTTCACGGGAGGCCTTAGCCCCAGAAATCACATCAGGCTGTCCATACCTCGGTGACGTTCAGCCACCCACGGAGAGGGTGGGACCGCAGTTTCTTAAACCAGCACATATTCCAGGCAAGGGTGGAGCCCTTCCCTGGCGGGGGCAGCTGGGGTGAAGGTTGTGGGGGGTGTCCCAGCTGCTCACAGGGCCCTGCCTAGTCCCTGGCCTTTCGTACCAGGCCGGCGCCCAGAAGATGCTCTCTGAACAAACTCCTCCCGGTAGTGCTTGTCTCAGATGTACTCTGGGATCAGGGAGCAAGCTGGCCCCAGCCAGGCCGCCTGCAGCCTCTCCCTGGCACTGGGCTTGGAGCCCGGTTCGAGCAGGCGCTGGGCCTGTCTTCTGACTGAGGGAAGGCACTGTCCTTCTGGCCAGGACTACCCATAAGCCTGCTGACTCCCTGCATTCTTGACCTTGGCCTTTCTTGTAGGAAACTCAGATCACACAACAGCGGGGACTGGGAAAGCTGGAGTCAGCATCTTCTGTTCTGAGGCTTCTCTGCAGATAAAGGAATCCATCTGGTGTGGAGAGGGGTCCTAGCTGGAGCCCTGGGGCTGGAGGCTGGCACTTCCAGTGGAGACTGCCCCTGTTTCGTCCTGCCCTGGGTGACAGTATACAGGATTATCTTGGCTACCCCACAGGAGAGAGCCAGAAACACAGAGAATGGTGGTCCGCCTCTTGGACCATACCTGGGGCAGAAGGAGGCACCTCTACTTTGGTGAACGGATGAATCACATCTGGTGTATGTGGGTCCCCAGGGCCTTGGTGACTGTTCTAGGAGGGCATGAGTCAGGAAAGGTGTGGCCAGGCAGCCGGAGGGGAGCTGATGACAACGGAGAGGATCAGGGACTGCGGGTGACGGACCAGCAAGGCCAGCTGTCCTCTCCACAGAATGATGGTGGAAGGCCATTTTCGTTATGACAGCAGGCAGCCCAGTCTCTCATTTCCACAGCTAGGGTGGGGACCCCCTTTTCTGCTGGGAGTTGGAACTGGACTTTGCCATAACATTTTTCTGTGTTAGAAAGTGGGCTTGAGATTAAGCAGCCAGAGGTGGAAAGTGCTCCGGCAGTCTCCTTTGGCTCTTTGTAAAAACAGGGCACATGTGACATGACTTTGGGTATCCCTGGTGCCCTCATTTCCCACGAGGAGAGGCTGATCCTGCTGTCTCTCCATGTAGCCGTGGGCAGGATGCACTGGCTCCCAAGCTTTTGAGTTCAGCCACTGTTCTACTTGGTTTCCTGGCTCCTACTCCTACTGGGGAATGGGTGACCCTGTGAAGAGGCTGGACTATGTGTGCGCCCCGCAGGCAGACCACCAAGCAGATCCTGAAATGGCGTCTTTGGCCAGAGGCCTCATTCAGCCCTGATCTCCTCTTCCAGGGTATCACCATTGGCAGCTGGCCTTGCAGGGGTCACACTGTGAGTTCTGATCTTTAAATTTTATTTTAGAGACGGGGTCTTGCTGTGTTGTCCAGGCTGGACTCAAAGTTGGGCCGGAGTGATCCTCTGGCTTCTGCCTCCCAACCAGCTGGCACTATAGGTGTGCAGAGTTCTGCTCTTTGGTCCTGGAAATATGGTCAGCAAAGCCCAGAACGGGACCCTTCAGAACCATCCTCTTTTCCTTCTTTCTACTGCTCATTACCAGGGGCTTCCCAGGCCCATCGAGAAACCTGGTCTTGTAGACCTCGGTGCTGCGGCCCCACCATTCCCGCTGGAAAGCTTAGGCTCAGGGGCTGACACAAACCCAGCCCAGCTCCTGGGGCTACACTGGCAGTGTCATGCTTGCTGAGGAAAACCCCGAGCCTGAGGCTCACAACTCTTGTCCCTCATGCCCCCATCAGGCCCCTTCAGCAGGCCCTGCCCTTCTCTCCACCCCATGGGGCTGGGGACCCTCCCTGGCCAATGTCCAGCAGGCTGGACAGACCCTCCAGAAAGCAATGGCAAGAGGCGCATGGGACGTCTGACCCATTTGTCTCCATCTACCTACGTGTGCAGTCCTTCTGGTTTTGGGCGAGGTCAAAGCCGGGCCTGCAGTCGCAGGCCACCCCACCTTTGGGCGTCTCCCGGCAGATGTGGGCACAGCCATGGTCTTTGTTCATGCAGTTCATACCCTCTGGGAAGAGAGACAGACAAGAGACGGGTTGGGGACCGGGCAGAGAGGGAGAGAGAAAATTTCAGGTGAAAGGAGAGAGCCAACGAGATGTAACAAGCAAATGGGCTGTCACTGCACGTATCACGCACACATGTGCGTGTGCGGAGCAGCCAGCCACATGGATGTCCCTTAGGGAGGAACCAAGGGCAAGCAGCGTGGGTCTAGATTCAGGCAGCACTGCAAATGGCACCCCATGGCCACAGACACAAGCCTCTTCTCTAGGTCAGATTGTGGGGAGTGGTCTGGAGGCCTGCTTCTGTGTCAGGGTGGTTTGGTCCCCTCTCCTGAGCCACCCATGGTTCTAGGGTTCCTCCCACCCACCCAGTAGACTGGATCTCCCCTCTCGGTCTGCCTGGAGTGGCTCATACCCCCTTCTGTTGACCTCAGTTGATGTTTATCTTCCTGGTGATTTGTGAGGCGTTTCCAGAATTTATGAGGTCAGGGGTCAAGTGAGAGGTTGTAGGTCACAAGTCCATCAAGAGGCCAAGGCAGATGAAAGGGAAGAGCCTCTGTCTGCCAAGCCACCGGCTTTCTGACCTGCCTTCCACCTCCACCCGCAAGAAGCCCAGGCAGGAGTGAAGCCGGCAGTGAAGGCTGCAGACGGCGAACGTGGACGGGCAACCTCCTACCCCTGGGACATACCAGCCTCGTTCCAGGGGAGGCCTGGCTCAATCCTGACCCTGTCCACTTTAAATATGGGTATGCAGCAACTCAGAATATATTTAAAAACACATACGCCCTGCTAGTTGTAATAAAGATAAAAACATCTAAAGTTAAAAATCTAACACACACATGGAAATGATGAAGCCTGCATTTTGACCAGCACCGTAACTCCTGGTTTCACCTGATTCTGCGACCCCTATTTCCTCACCTCGATTTTCTCACTAATCAGTCAAATTGTTGGGAGGACACAGAGTCTAACTAAGCAACAAGTGAACAAGGAAAGTGCTCTCATGCTGCGGCCCCTCACAG
The DNA here is from genome assembly GCA_963573385.1 of Cacajao melanocephalus. NCBI lineage: Eukaryota > Metazoa > Chordata > Mammalia > Primates > Pitheciidae > Cacajao > Cacajao melanocephalus. Next base: position 70,368 of record CAUYLG010064658.1, read on the forward strand.
AAGCTGCAAGTTCACACCGAGAGTCCCTTTCCGCTGGCTCGACTCCAAGCATCGGCGCCCAAATCGCACAGACAGTGGTGTGCGGCCAATGCTTAACAGCCGGTGGGGGGTGGAGGCTGTTTTGCAGTATTTACCAATTTCTGTGGGATAAATATGCCAGCCATGGCTAATTTCAAGGCACCAGGGAGACGTGGCCGAGGGTAGAGCTGGGGATAAATGTGCACAGTTGGCTCTCATGAGCCAAGACAAGCCAGCCATAGCACGTCACTTTCTCAGAAAGGTGGCTGTAAAGGGAGGCAGGTATAGGTGTGAATCTGGCCTCCTTACTGGCTGTGGCCTCGGAGACAGCCGCTTCACTTTTCTGAGCCTCATCTTAGAATGGGCACGAACGCTCTGTCTCACGGAGGAGGTGTGCAAATTAAATACAGCTACAGACAGGAAATGGCAGGCAATAGGAGACTAGGTCTGTCTGTGGGGGCGCTGGCTTCTGAGGCTGGTGCCTCTCCTGCAGGTCTGGAGACAGCATGGCTCCTCCCTGGGGCCTGGCTGGACCAGGCGGCCCCTCCTGAGAGGCGGCTCTCAGTAGAGGAACCTTCCCAGCCTATGGAGACATATTCCATCCCTCATCAGGTCATCTGGGAGCCTCCTGCCCTGGCAAGGGTTTGGCCAGTGGGTGGTGGTCACCAAGCCGTCTCCCTGAGCGTTACTGATGGCTGTTGTCAATGGTGAAATGAGCTCAGAGTCGCCCCACTCACTCCCTGCTCATTTGGCCTCCATGGCTCCCTGCTGGTCCAGCTTCTCCCAGCCGCATGTCCTCCACGGTTTGCCATCCCACAACGCCTGCAGAGGAGCCCCCAAGGGTGCCCCATCTCCCCTTCTGCTCCTTCCTCCTGGCCAGACACCCTCTCCTGTCTTCCATAAAGGAAATCCTAGGCCTGCCTTAAACTCCTCCAATTCCACAAAGCCTCCTGACTCCTGCCTTACACTCCCCATCTCCCCCATATGCCACAACCCATGTTAACTTCCCAGGGCTGCCCTATGGCTGGCACAGGAGATAATGCTGTAAGCTGATCTGTGCTTTCTTCCTAAGCTGGGAAGAGCTCAAGGGCCCTTGTTTGGCTCAGGCTTATTATATATGATGAAGAAAGGGAGATTGAATTTCCATTCCCAGCCAAAGAATCACAATTTACAAGAAGGCTGCTAATCATCACCAACCGTAAATTTATCACTGGGGAGCTGATGGATACCTGAACCCTGGGTAACAGAATATGAAGCTTTAGGGGGCCATTCAGTCTTCCCCCTCATCGTGGACTTGCCATCAAGTGATCTTTCTTTTCGAGACTTTAGACTTTACTACTGAGCTGAGGTGGTGGTGTTTTCCTGGCAAAGGATACTTTGGGGATGTAATCTAGCATGACTATGGACTGCAGTAATCTGCAGTCCATAAGACGCTGAGCACCAGAATCGCAGAGCTGAAGGGTGAGCCCCAGGCCCTGTCTGTAGTCAGCTGGTCTCAAAGGCCTCTACTTGACCTCTCAACAACTTGGGGAAGGGGTAGAGCCCTCCATCTCCCACCTAAAGACCCTGAGGGGGAGCTGAGGTCTTGATTAGTCACCTTCACTCAACACCCCACGGCAGGCCCGCTGCACTCTGCCCCTCGCCCGGCAACCCCAGCACCGGAGCCCCCACTGGCTCTGTGATGGAGAGCAAGGGACGGGCCAGTGATTATTAGTGGAACTGACTTCAGGACCTCTATACATTCCTGACAATTATAAAGGAGCCCAAATAGCTATGGTGGACATGCTTATGGTGTTACAGCTATCAAGATTGGCCAGGCCAGGTATTACAGAGAGAAATTTACATTTACTTATTATTTTTTTTTTTTTGAAGGAATTGAGAAGCAGACATACATTTACTTATTAACTTATTTAAAAACAAGATAAAAAACTTATTACATGTGGGCTGGGCATGGCGGCTCACTCCTGTAATCCCAGAACTTTGGGAGGGCAAGGTGGGAAGATCACTTGAGGTCAGGAGTTCGAGACTAGCCTGGCCAGCATGGTGAAACCCTGTCTCTACTAAAAATACAAAAATTAGCCAGGCGTAGTGGCACATGCCTGTAATCCCAGCTACTTGGGAGGCTGAGGCAGGAGAATTGCTTGAACCCGGGAGGCGGAGGCTGCAGTGAGCTGAGATCGAGCTATTGCACTCCAGCCTGGGTGGCAGAGTGAGACTCTGTCTTAAATAAACAAAAGAAGAAAAAAAATCCTTATTACATGTTAGCACAACTCATCTATTTTTGTTAAAAACTCAATTTTCCAGAACAGGAAGGGTTGCTGGAGATGGGCCCACAGGAGCCAGGCTTACCAGCTGCATGGTGAGGCTGCAGTCAGGCTGGAGTCTGCTTAGCCTGAGTGCTGCTGGGGCACCTCCTCCCTGAGAAAGGTAGTCATGAGAGCATCACCATCACATTTCAAAATGACCCTAGCAACCACTCCAAGGATGGATGCTTCTGCCTGGCCTGGGGGCTTCCTATGCTCTAATCAGCTCCTCTGTCAGCTGCATCAAGTTCACCTCCCCTCGGGGACAACACTGGCTTCTGGAGGCCATAAGCAGATAGGCTCTGTGGCTGGCAGAACCACAGAAGGTCAGGGTTGGACTCCTCCCTGCGGCCCATCTTGTTTATGTATCTTACAGGGACAGAAAGTCCCTGAGATGGGCAGTGAATGTCCCGGAACAGACAGTAGAGCTGGAACCTGGGCCACCGGGCTCCCAGCCTAGGCTCTCCTGCCTTGGGGTCACTGGGCTATACCTGTGGGACCCAGATGGCTGATAGGCAGCAAACATTTCCTGCGGGAACAGAATCAGGAACCTGGCACAGAGTGAGCGACTACCCGGTGCCTGTTACTGGCCACTGTTTCCAGATTTACAAGCCCAGCAAAATCCAAGGCCAGTTCAGTTGCTGCTTCCCCTGTGAAGCTCTCAGAGCAGCCCCTCCACAAAGCACATAACCTGGCTCCTCTTTTGACCTTCTATGGCTGTTGCTGACAGGTCCCGAGTGTGAGGACAGACCGTCAGCCCCCCTGCAGCACAGGATGTCCGTTTTCTCAGTGGTTAAATGGGTATGTAATAATCTTTGCCCCATGGTTGCTGGGAAGCTCAAATGATATCAAGGGAGGTACAGGGAGGGTCTCAGTAAAGCACTGCTGTCTCGACAGCAGTCTGACTCTGCCCTTGCTTCATTCTGCCTTGTAGTAAATTGGAATCGTTGCTTCCGCCACACTCTTTCCTGCCAGCCGTGGGTAACCAGATGGGGAGACCTGAGCTTTATTCTTTTCAGTATCACGAGGACCCAGCACAGGGCTTGGCACAGGCTTAGGGATCTGCAAACAGTGGCTGAAAGGAGGAAGGAGAAGAATGAATGGGGAAAGAGAGGGAAGAATGGAAAGTGAGAGAGGAGGGAGTGAGGAAGCAAGAGGAGAGAAATAAAGCCCCCTATTTTGGAACAGATCAAGCCCACTGTCTGTTATTTTAGGAGGCAAGGCTACGGTTTGGAAATGCTTTTGTGGCATTCCTAGTTGTGTGTGCTATGAAACACATCACTGTGGAACAGTCCCTTCCCCCTCATCTAATACAGCATCCTGGACAGGAAGAGACCCCAGGACTGGCAAGGTCTAAGGATGGCCCATTCTAGCTCCTCACCTGACAGACAAAGCAACAGTGACACAGGGACCAAGGTGGCAGGCTGGGGCAGGGAGAGGGCACTGGCCCCACCCACTGGAGCACCGATGGTATCCTCTGTGCCTCCAAACCTCAGGGGCAGAGCAGGTGGCATGCCTTCCCTGCCCTCTCCCAGAGTGGCCGTCTGAGGGCAGTGAACTAACGGGAAGGAATGCCAACTCATCCGCTCCTGTGGGTAGTATTTCTGGATGTTGGCCACCAAGGGCCATGAGGGTCAAGTCAAGATGTGAAGGGGAAAGGTGAACCCTGGGGCATGTGAGGTGCTTGGTTCCAAGCCCTTCTGCTCTAGGAGAATGGGCCTGGGCTCCAACGGGAAAGGACTCTGTGTGTCTGTGATTCCACCCCCTCTGCCATGACCTTGGAAGGAGCCCGCGGCCCTCCTCCAGCCCCCCTGAGCCAGCCAGGCCCATGCAGCCAGCGGCAGCTGTGGGCCGTGTCCACTGATGCCAGCCTGTGAGCTCTGCCAGAGCAGGGGCCAAGCCCACTCAGGCCCAACCTCAAGCCCAGAAGTCCTCCCCGGATCCAGGGCCAGAGCAGGCTTCTGTGAGCCTGAGGACCAGAATGGCCCTGGCTCAAAGTCCATCCTCCTGTTGCCCCCTATTTGTGTCACGTCTGCTCTTGGGAGCCACAGGACAGCTCCCTTGACCTAGCTATGGAGGGAACCTGGAGAGGCAAGTTCAGCAGAGGGCCTGCTGGTCTCCCTTCTTGATGGGAAGTGATGTAGAATTTCAGTCATTCCCAGAAATTCTGGTCTTTGGATTCCTGATGCCTGTCAGGCCAGGCGGCTCGCCAGGTCGAATCTAATCTGATCCAACCATCCAAATCCAATTATATTCTGCAAACTCAGACCAAGTGTCTCCTTGGTGCCCGAGATGGGCCAGGGAGCAAGGAGCAGACAGATGCTCTGGTGCCACGATGCCAGGTCCACATTCAGGCGGCCACTTGCTGTGTGACCCTGGGCAAGCCTTTCGCCGTGAACCTCAGTTTCCAGCTGTGTAGAGCTGGACAGGAGCAGCGCCTGCCTCCCAGCCTGTGCCACATGTGCAGCTCCGGTCTCCAGGTGAGAAAGGCACTAGCTAACAGTGCAGACAGGCTGCCGTGGGACTTTTTCCTGGCCAGAAGGAAGCCACAGGAGAGCTGTCAGCAGGGAAGCAACACACTAGTGTGTCAGGAAGGTTGCTGGAGGCTGCGTGGAAGACGCCCTGGAGGGTCAGGACTGCAGGCCAGGAAAGTGGCGAGGCTGTTGCTATCGCTCGGAAAGGGGCAAAGCCTGGTAGAGGACAGTGGTTGTGGGGACTGGGAGAGGGCTGGATTGGACACACTTAAGAGCTACTTCTGAGTTTTCTAGAAGATAGGATGTCTGAATTTGGGCCCTGACTGTACTTTCCTTTCATTCACTCAGACCCTCACCACAAGCCTGAGGATCGGGCATCACCGTGCCCACTTTCCAGACGAGCAGATGGAGGTGGGGACAGTGTGGGGGGGAGATGTGTCCTGGGCCGTGTCTTCCTCTCCAAGTGCCCATGCTTCTTCCCAATGGGCCCTACCCCAGGTCCCCATCACCTCTGGACCCTGACAGGCCCCGCAGCCCTTCCCCACTGGGGCCTATCTTCCCCCAAGGCCTTCGATCATTCTTGGGCGCTCCACTGGAGTGTTCAGAGAGGAATGACGGCACAGTCTGCCTGGCTCCCAGCCAGCGCGCACATGGCGTCCTCTGTAATGCAAAGTTCACGGACGCATCTCAAGCCGGGCAGCGCGGCCCAGTGTGTTTGTACTTAGGAGTGCGCCTTTCTTGCTGCTGCGGCCACATAACAAAGCTGGAATGTGTGCCTCCTGAGGGTCGTTGCCATGGCGACTTCATCAATAACATCATTTTCTACATCCATGTCCCTTAAATACATGGGAAGGGACGGCAAGCTGGGAACGGCAGAGCAGGGAGAAAAGAACAATTACCTTGCTCCGCCCTTCCCCCTCAACTTGGGAGGAAGGGATTTTCCTCCCTTCACCTCATCAATAGAAAATTAGGGAGCCAAGAAAGAGGCTGGAGCCTTGGGGGCGGTGGGGGGAGGAGACGGCTGCCTGCCCCAACCCGGATTCTGCAAGCTGTCTGAGCCATGCAGGGAAAAACAAACACGAGCTCCCATCGACCTCCAATGGGGGGCTGAAAAAAAACATCAGTAAGATGATGCCAGGGCAGGAGGAATGGTGCAGAACAGCTGTACAGCTGGGGCTGGTGGGAGAGATGACCTCCCGCGTTCATCGGAACTGCCTGTGCGCCAGGCCCGCCATGCACTGGAGACTCTTTACCTCCCGGATTCCCCGACAAGCCCAGGAGGTGGTGTGCTACGGTACAGGCTGAGCATCGGTCATCCGAAAATCGAAATCTGAAATGCTCTAAAACCCAAAGCTTTTTGAGCACACTGATGGGATGCCACAAGTGGAGAATTCCACACACAACGACTTCACACAAACTTTGTTTTATGCACAAAATTATTGAAATGTTTTATGAAATTCCCTTCAGGCTATGTGTACAAGGAATATATAAAACAAATGTGTCCCATGTTTAGACGTGGGTCCATCCACAAGATACTTGATTATGTATCTGCAAAGTTCCCAAATGGAAAAAATCCAACACTGGAAACACTTCTGGTCCCAAGCACTTCGGATAAAGGCTGCTCGACCTGTATTACGTCCACGGAACAGATGAGAGCACTGAGCGCGGACGCTCACGATGGAGGTAAGGTGACTGGTGAGCCCAGCGGGCAGAGCTGGAACCGCAGTACACTCTGGCCAAGGCCATCTCCACCGAGAGCTTCTCCAGGGCGCCAGTTCTGATGCTGCCCTGCCAATCCCCTCAGAGCCAGGGACAGCCGCCCCCCCGAGGGCCGGGAGCATGCCCTGCAAAGTCAGGGCCTGGCAGAGACAGAGAAGCCTTTACAACGTTGCCCTACAAGATGTGTAACCCCATGGAACAGAAGATCTTCAGAGAGGTGAAGCAATTTGCCCGTGGTCACTGAGTAGGACATGGGAGACACGGTAGAGTTGAAACTGAAACCCGGGTCTGTGTGACTGGAAGGCCTGCCCTTCTGCAGCTGCAGAGGGAACTTTCTAGAGCATAAATCTGACTGTGTCTTCCTACTGTAAACAAACAAACAAAACCTCTTCAATGCGCCTGCAGCCAGTGCCCAAAGGAGTAGGCTGAGTTCTCAGCATGGCACTGAAGGTCCTCCCTGACCCCGCCACCTGCCTCGCCAGTTTGCTTGTCCTTCCACCCTTGCCGCTGGGTGAGGGGCACCGTCGTGGCTGCCTTGTACCACCTGCCCCCCATTCCCACACTGGGGCCTTTGAGAAGGTGCTTTCCTCTGCCTGGGACACACTCTCGCCCTTCTCTGAATGGCAACTTCTGGCCAGTTACTTGAGGTTCTGTTTGCGTGTCATCTCTTCAGGAAGCCCTCCATGTTTCCACCCTCTCCACAAGTGCCTAGGCTGGATTAGGCCAGGTCTGGGGCTCCTCAGCCCCCTGCCTGCTCCTTGCTCAGAGCACCCACCACACTCACTGTGGCGGTTACACATTGTCTCCCTCCCTCTAGATGGGGGCTTCTCAAAAAGACAGGGCTCACACCTGAGTGGCCTCTTTGCTCTTGTCCCCTGCACAATGCCTAACACCCAGTGAATGCGCAGGAACCGCTGGATGAACTCAAGCTCACGGGCAAGCAGCCCGAGCTCAGCTGCTCTGGGTTTGGTCTGCGTCAGAACAGGGGCCAGCTCTCAGACAACAGTGGTCCATTTGCCTGCAGGCCCAGGCCTGGCTGCCGGTCTGGCTCCTCCTTGATCCCCTAATTACATGCTAACAGCACCGGCCCCAGTGTGGCACACTGAGGTGCCTCGGCTGCGGCAGAAACGCAAGGCTCTGCCTCCTACCCTCTATCCTCCTGATTACCTTCTCTGGGGCCAATCTAGGCTGCTGGGCGCCAACAGCTGGTGGTGCTAGACTAGACCCCCAGCTGACCCTCAGCCTAGCCACTCCCAGTCAGCGCCCCTATGGGCAGTCTCAGCTGGGAGATGGGAGTGGCCACATCTGTGGGCTTCTACTTACCCAGAGCTCCCCTGCATCAGGCCCCACAATGGGCTCTTTGCAAACCTCCCTCACTGAACATCTCAATAACCAAGTGCCAGGTACAACCAGCACTCATCTGACAGGTGAGGATGCTGAGGCTTGGAGAGAGAAAGAGACTGGCCCCAAGTCTTCCAACTTGTGTGAGGGGGTAGGGAACGGACGCCCTGGTGGTCACTCCATTGGCAGCTCCAAAAGGGGTTCTAGCCCCTCCATTAAGTGCTCACCTCACAACTCATCAGGCCTGGTACCCACTTGGCAGCTTGGTGGCCCCTCAAGGGAACTCTGCTCCTCTTGTCCTCCTTCTCACTGTCCCGTCTGCTTTGGCCAATGCGCCATATTGGATGTAGGGGAAACAGCTTATCCCCTAGAGCCTCCTGGGGTCCTGGGTCCCAGCTGGGTGTGTGACCCAGCAAGGAGGTTGGCCTGCTCTGCCCGGTCCCCTTCCCACCCACTCCACATACTCACAGCACCGTCTCTTCTACTCTGACACCAACTCTGGGCCTTCCTTCAGGGTTCAAAGGCCCCTGCCAGGGCCCAGAAGACTAGTTGTCCTGTGTGGTCACATGCCGTGGCTCAGCACTCGCCACCCAGCTGGTCCAGCCACAGGAGCCCACACCTTGTATTATTTGGCTCCCAACGCCTTCCATGTTCATCTGCCCACGTGCTTATGTGCCCGTGTTTTCCACAAATATTTATGGAATGCCTCCTTGGTTTCTAGCCCCAGGATTCCAGGCAGGCGCAGGCCTTTCTACCACCCAGTCGGCTCCGTGTCTGCGCCGCCTCCTGTTCTGCTCTCCTAGTGGCCGGGCCACAGCTAAGCTTGAATCGGTGCCCAATAAACAGCTCAGTGCAGGTGACTGATGAGCTCACTGGGCATGAACATGGGCACAGCTCCGAGAGAAATCGTCCTGCTTTGGTTTTTACCAAAAGTAAAGAAGCTTTAATGAACTCCAAACAGAACAAACTCAGGAGTAAGCACTAAAAAAAAAAAATTATAATGATGCATAACATAAAGAAAAAATGGAATAATATAAAATGGTCAATTAAAATCAGAGAAGGTTTTTGCAAGCAAAAACCAGAATGGACTGGTTTTCTGGAAAGCAAGAACTGGAAGGGGCACTGGAGAGCATCTAGGTAAAGCCTCTCCATTCCCACTGAGGAGGCTGAAGCCCACGAGACAGTGACCGTCCTGGGTCACACGGCAGTGACCTGCCCCGGGCCACGCAGCTGTTGGTGCAGAGTCTGCATGCAGCTTCCCACTTTCAGTCAAGCTCATGCTCTTTCTGGCACATCAACAGGTGGCTCACAAGGACTGCTGCCCTAATTTGGGGACCCTCCATTGACTGTTCAGCTCACACATTCCTTCACTCCCTCAGTTGACAAACCTTTGCTAAGCACCACCTGTGTGCAGGCCCTGGGCTGAGACTGAGGATGAAGGGTGTCCAACCCCACAGGCGCATTCTCAGTTTGAGACCGAGTCACTGCCATGTGGCTCACTGGCAGGCATGCCCTGTGTATACAGATGGACAGACAGAGCTGGGACTGTGATTGGCCTGGAGTGCTTCTCAAAAAGCAGGATGGACGCCAGCCTCCCTTAGCACCCCCTCCCCGCCCCAGGGCCTTGACCAGTGCTGGCACTGGGAACCCCTAGAAAGCTGCCTCTGTGAAATGGGGGGCAGTTCTGTCTCTGACAGTTGGGAGGACCACAAAACCTTTGCAGAGCCATGAAAAGCTCCACGGGCCAGGCACCACGGAGGCGGGGCAGGAGAGCCATGAAAAGCTCCACGGGCCAGGCACCATGGAGGCGGGGCAGGTTGATTTCAACAGCTCTGGTTGGCGTCCCCAACCCAGCCCTCTCTAAGGCATGCGGTTTTAGAACTTGTTGTAGTGTAATCAAACCCTCTTTTTTTTGCTTTTTGAGGCAGGATCTCACTCTGTCACCCAAGCTGGAGTGCAGTGGTGCAGTTGCAGCTCACTGTAGCCTTGAACTCCAGGGCTCAAGCAATTCTCCTGTCTCAGCCTCCAGAATAGCTGTGACTACAGGTGTGTGCTACCACATCTGACTAAGTGTTGTATTTTTTGTCCAGATGAGGTGCCCAGGCTGATCTCGAACTCCTAGGCTCAAGTGATCCTTCCACCTTGGCCTCCCGAAGTGCTGGGATTATAGATGCGAGCCACTAAGCCCAGTTTAAAACTGTCTTTTGTGAGAGTGTACAAGGGTAGTAACAGAGATGATGGGCTCCAGCTCAGATCCCTCAAGCTGCAGGGGTGCTTAGTAAGGCTGGCCCGCTCCCCTGCCCCTGCAAGCTGGCTCTTCACCTGGAGCCCCCACCCTCTGCCTTGTTTCCGCCTCATTCCTCTCCCTTGATTCCTGAAATTTCCCAGGCTGGTCACTAGGTGTCACCACAGTCAACTTTTTCTGCCCCGACAGACCTGGGTCTTGCACCAGAGACTGCCTGGTCAAGAGACTCACTCACCTCCTAAGCTTCTACTCCTAAGAGGCCTAGGAGGCTGGAGATGTCCTTCTTCCCTCCCTTGGGTTTCCAGGTTTAGCAAATAAAGATACAGGATGCCCCGTTCAATCTGAATTTCAGATGAACAACCAATACTTCCTGAGTATAAGTATGTTCCAAAGTTGCATGGGTCATAAAAAAATTACTTGTCTATCTGAAATCCCAGTTTAAATGGGCACTGTGGATTTTCTCTGTCAACCCTTCCCTGCCCTCCACAGGGAACCTAAAGGAAGCCACAGTGGAGGGACAGGCTGTCTAGTGTCACCCTTGGCTGTACAGCTCCTATTGCCAGAGTGCTGAGGCAGGTGCCCGGGCCATAACCTGCCAGGGACAGGGAACAGGTCCATCTTTCCTTCTCAGCAGGTGATGAGATAGAAGGAGCCCAGGCACGGAGGGCTAAGGTGGTAGCACCCCGAAACTGTTCCCACAGCAGCCCTGGGGACCTGGAAGGAGAAGCTGGCAAGAGCACTGTAGATGCACTAGCAGGAGAATCTTTAAAGATGCAAGCAGCACCCTCGAGCCCCAGCCAGTGACTCTCCACCACTGCCCACCCACATGCTGTGAAAAGGAGCAGGGGCTGCGGAACCACAACCCAGGGCTGGAGTCCGGCTGCGTCACAAGCAGTGGTGCTCACTTCCGAACCTCCCTCAGCTGTGCGCGAGGGGCAGAAGTAGGTACTTCCCATGGCCCTTCCAAGACGAAAGGGGCTCACGGGCTTGGGGCACAGTAGGTACGTTTGGATCATCAGCCGGTGCAGCCACGTTGGGAACGTAAGCCAATTCCTGCCATTGACTCAAACTTGAACAGGCTGCTGACTTGTCACTGCACTCAACAGACAAATGAGTGGGCGCTCCGTGATGTGGCCTGTGTCACAGGAGTCGAGGTGGGCAGCGGGAGGGAGAGGTGTTCCGGAGCAGGAACCGGCGCATGCAGAGGCCCGGGGAGTGAGGCTGGGGGTGTCTGTGCTTCTGACAGACAAACTGGGGCTGTTCTGCTGGAGGGGCCTCATGGAGAGAAGCCACAGACCTGCAAGCTGACCGGCTGCAGAAGGGAGCCCAGGCGGGACAGCAGGGCAGCACCCAGCAAACCACGACATGCTGGGTGGTCCTCTCCTAGGCGGAGGCGGGGCATACCACTCTGCACCAGGGATGCGAAGGCACCTGGTGACACTGACAACACACACACTTCAGGCATGAGTCCCCCATGAGACGGTCTTGTCCCCTCTGCACTCCTATGCACCATGTTTCCTCTGCACCCTGCCTTGAGTGAGGTGCGAGAAAGACAAGGATGACCTAAACACATCCCTGCTCTTCTCCGTAGCTCAGGGACTGGTCCTGAACCATTTCAAACACATGAGCACAAGTCAAGAGGAAGATGCGCCTGCCTAAGAGTCAGAGACAGCTTCAGAGAGGAGGTGAAAGTGAGCTGGGTTTTGATGGATGACTAAGAGTTCTCCAGGAAGGGAGGGGAATGGGAAATGGCAGTAAAGGCAGAAGAACGACACACACCAAGGTTGTAATCAGTAAAGGGCATGTGTCCCGTAACAGGGAGAACAGCAGGCAGGTGGGGAGGGGCCAGGAGAGAGGAAGATGGAGCTGGACTGTAGGAGGCTTTGGGAGGCAGGAAGGCAGCCATGTCTGACAAAGGAGGAACTCGAGAGAAAGCATCCCAGCTGCAGGATGCAGGAGGGAAGGGAGATGAGGCAGAGGTAGGGACACCAAGTAGCAACCACAGCCTTCAGAGAAGGCAGGGAAGGCAAGCAGGGGTGAGGAAGCTGGCTGGGTTTGGGAGGTGAGCAGGGCTCGGATGGGGATCTGGCCATACTGGGATGTGGGAGCCACTCAGGGGAAGGGTCAAGGCAGCACCCCGGTGCTGGTGCTCCACTGATGGGGAACATGATGGGAAGCACAGGTCTGGGGGGGATGTGTTTGGTTTTGAGTAGGTAGGAATGCTGTAACTGGGGTCCCTGTCTAGGGGACAGTTGGCACTGGGGTCGCTAGAGAAGTGGCCATGCTGGTCAGCAAGGAGACTCAGGTAGTATTCTGAGTATTCGTAGCTTCAGTATCACTGGTGACCAATTGCCTTGAAAGTCAAATAGGGCTTATTAAATTCGTCTTGGGGGAGAGTTGGGAGAGGGCTGAGGCCATGGAGGAGCCAGGGTCAGGGCGGAGGAGGAAGGGAAGAAGCCCCATGGGACATACATGCTGAGAGAGTCCTGTAAGACAGTCCAACAGCCACCAGGCTGGGGGACAAAAACCCACCTGGCTGGGTGACGTGCCCTGAGGATGCTGCGGCTAGGGGTGGCTGGGCAGATGTCCCACCAGGAGATTGGCCTGAGGCTACAGGCCACAGTCACAACCCAATTTCCCTAATGAGGCTAGGGAGGGCCCAGAGCCCTCTCTCATGACGCAGGATGACCTTGGCTGCTTCCCCACTCTGCCAGCCAGGCATCTGCCCAGTGGTTTCTGAACCCATATTCCAGATCTGCATGGCTTTCCACGCACGGCGTCTGTGCCCACAAACCCCAGGTTGGAAGCCAGGCTGTGGGCTACTGTGTAGGGGGTGGACTCTCGTCTGGAGCCTAGGGGCCTGGGACAAGACCCAGCTCTGCCACTAACATGCTAGGTGACCTCCAACAGGACACATGATGTTTCCAGGGCCTCTGCCACTTCACTCTAGAACAGGTGGGTAGGCCAGCTTCCCTCTAGGCCAGCGTGCTTTCCGTTCTCAAGCACATCAGCTCTGTGACGTCGCCTCAGCTTTTCCTGACTGCCCGCTCCCTACAGACCCCAGGCTGGACACTGGGGGCCAGGGGGTCCTTGTCTCCAAGGGCATATCCTCACATGGGGGAGAAAGGCCTGGGAGCAGAGACATGAGAGATAGTGCAGGGAGGCTGAGGGTGTGGTGTCAATGAGACAGAGGCAGGGACGGACGCATAGGTTCCACCTGGGGTATCAGGAGGCGTGCGGGGATGAGGTGCAGAGTGTTCTCAGTGACCGACGGGCAGTCAGGATGAGTGGGAGTTAGAGACAGAGGGAGCTGTCTGAGTGGAGGCCAGGACGAGAAGTTCACTCTGGCTGGTTCATGGCATGCCAAGCAAGGAGAGGCTGCAGAGAACCAACTTCCTCTCGGGAGCTGTGGGAAGGTCTTGAGTGGGGAGTGATACAGCCAGAGGGTTGGGTGGAGCAGTGGCTCTGGCTGCCACCAGAAGGCTCGACGGGACGGGGAGACCTGTGAGGCAGTTGCTGCCCTAACTCGGGTCAAAGAGAGCAGCGCAGCCCTAGGCAGAAGCCAGCATGGCGAGGCAGGGGCTCCCCGTGTCAGGGGGCATCTGGGCTGCACAGCACCCCTGCCCCGACCCCTCGTCTGTTCGCTGAGTGTCTTTGATCTTAGGAGGCAGCTGCCTTTGCTACCTTTTCACTATGGACAAGTCTCTTCGCTTTTCAGCCTCCATTTGCTCACGTGCAAAATGGGGTAGCTACATGACACGGAGTGTTCTCAGGACCTGCTGACGTGTGTCAAAGTCTGGGCACTAGGCTCAGCTATGACGCATATGACAGCTGTGCACAGTTCTAGGGAGCCCAGGACCAGGCACTAGACACTAGGTGATGTCTTGTATGTAAGATCTTGTTTTAATTCTCATCAACAATTCTAAAATAAAATATATTCATGTTTACCCCAGGACTTGTGGCAGAGAAGGGGCCAGGGCTGGGCAAGCTACCTCCTGGCCTAGTGCCCTCTGGGCTGCAGCTCTCTCTGCTCTGCACCCGCAACTCTGGTAGACTTGAAAGTTCTGCAGCTCAGGGGAAATTTACACCACTGATGTGAAGTCAGTACTGAGGGTGCCCCTGGTGCCGGCTCAAGGCCAGGCCAGGAGAAGGGCGTGAAGCTGGGCTTACCAGCCAAAAGAATTGTTTATGGAGTGGGAGGCTCATAAAAAATAATGGGCTGGATTTATTGTCCCAGCCTCGAGGGCCATTCCGGACCGCACAGGGCCTGGACAGGCCTCCCCTGGTAGCACCATAAATCTCCCCACTAAGCAAGAGAGCTGTTTATTCTCCCATCCACCTGGTCTACAGCAGGCAGGGGAGTGAGGGGAACCTGCAACCCCATATGTCCTGCCTGGCGCCCTTGCCTGGCTGATCTTCTCCAAGGAGCGGCTGAAGAACGCAGCTGCGGAGGTTGGGATAGGATTCAGGGGCATGGCCACGCCATCTCCGCGCTCTTTACACAGGAAGTTCCTAGCCATGCTGCCCCGGTGCTCACAGTCGGTAATGGAAAGCCCTGGAACAGGGCAGGGAGTGTCTCTGGCCCTGCAGGAGCCATGCTAGGGCCCCTCAGGTCAAGGCCTGGCCTGGATCCCACGACCTAGGAATCGTGTCCAGGGAGTCAACAGGAACCTGAGAACCACGTGCACTGATAGCATCCTAAGCCAATATGTGGCTAAGGTGGCTCGGGAGGGCCCGTGGGGCTCTGTCCATTGGCTTGTTTCTCTGAGTCTGGAAGTGGATGGTGCAGGCTGAAAAGAACTGGCTTTACCTCAGAATCCAGCCCCTGATCCTGAACCATCTGCCCAGTGGTTTCTGAATCCACGCTCCAGATATGCATGGCTTTCCACGCACGGCGCCTGTGCCCACAAACCCCAGGTTGGAAGCCAGCTGTGAGTACCGTGTAGTGGGGGAGCTCTGGTCTGGGGCCTAGAGGCCTGGGCTAAGTCCCAGCTCTGCCACCAACATGCTAGGTGACCTCCGACAGGACACATGGTGTTTCCAGGGCCTCTCTACTTCCCTCCAGGCCAGCGTGCTTTCCATTCTCACGCACGTCCTGTCCCACGATGTAACTCAGGGAAGCTCAGCTTTCCCTCCCAAGATGGGGACTGTAGTACCCATCCAAAGCATGGCACAGGGTGGCTGTGAGCATCAGGCGACCCTGTGTGGAAGCCACAGCAAAGCTGCGGGAGGGTGGAGCTGGGCCAGCTGAGGACACCCGTGGGCTGACAGGGTTAGGGGAAGGACAGTGTCTAGTCAGCCTGCAGGCCACAGACCAGCCAGAGCAGGAGAAGCAGAGAGGAAGACAGAGTCGAGAGGAGGCTGGAGGACCAGACTGGCGGAGGGTAGTGTCTAGGGCTAGAGTATGGAGTGGGAAAGAGGGCTCAGGACAAGGGTTTCAGATCCAGGCTGCCCCAGACACTGCTGGGGAGAATCACTAGCTCTGTGCCCTGGCTCAACCCCAGGAAACCTGCACCCTAACACTCTCAAGTAACCTTTGTCAAGGAGCCCCCAGTCCTGAGATGGCTGTGGACTTGGACCAGGGGGCTGAGGCCCCAGAGGCAGGCGGGCTCGGTCTCTGGCGGCGCTTCTGACGGTGGCAGACTTGGGTGGGTGTGTTGTGCAGGGCTTCACCTCTAGCCACTTAGGAGTCTCAGTGCCAACAGGAAAGAGACCTTTATTTTTAAGCTCACCACACAGTAAGCATATGCTACGGTCTGAATGATTGTGTCTCCTCCAAAATTATGAGGAAACCGAATCCCCATTGCAGCAGCGCTCACTAGCCGGCGAATCTGCCAGAGTTTTGATCTTGGACTTCCCAGTGCCCAGGACTGTGAAAGGCAAATTTCTATCTTCATAAAGTACCCAGTCTCAGCTCTTTTGTTACAGAAGCAGGAATGAACTAGACACCATCTTTTGTGCTGACTGATGGAGTGGGCAGGAGGGCGCTCTCCTGGGCTCCCACAGCCCTGTTGGGCTTCGGCCACAGTCGTCCATGCCCTGTCTGGTCGGCACCTGCCTCGGGTCGGACCCTCCTCCAGCCTGTGGGTTCCATAAAGACCTGCCCTGGCACAGGAATGGGGCTTCCAAGTACCAGCCATGGGGGTGGGATGGCGGGGGCCGGGGCATTTCGTCACTGAAGTGCAGCACAGATGGCAGAAGAGTCCTGCTGTCCCCAGTCCCCGAGGGAGACCTGAAACTCCACAAGTGTCCTAGGTCCCCAAGCCCCAATGAAGCCTTGAATCCTGGGCCTTTCCTTACTCAAGCCAGTCAAGTCCCTGTGACTGATTCAAGCCCCAGGCTGCGTGAGGCCTGAGCCAGCCAGTCAGGAGGAGGAAGGTGGGCAGCGGCCCTCTGTACAAGGCTTTCCCAGACCCCATGAATCTGACGCTGAGCCAGGTGCTGGGCAGGGTGTGGCGCTCTCCGCCTCTTCCAGAGTAGAGACCGGTGGACCTTGCCTTGAGCCCCAGGCCTCCCAGACCTCCAGGGTTCCGTGCTATGAAAAGAACAAGGCTCCAGCTTGTCCAGAGCCATTGAAACTAAAGTATTCTGCACCTATGTGACGTGGGTAACAGCCCTCCCTGAAGTGTAAACCCGGGGCAGACACAGGGCTCTGCTGAGAGTCCGCTCGCCAAGTTTCTCACAGTCCCCTCACTCATGCTGCTGTCCCTTCCCCTCACCCATCCTGGTGTCATATTCCCTTCAGCCATCCTCCTGTCCCTTCCCCTGACCCATCCTCCTGTCCCTTCCCCTCACTCATCCTCCCCCTCCACCACCCTCCTGTTACCTCCCCATCAGCCACCCTGTTGTCACATCCCCCTCAGCCACCCTCCTGTCACCTCCTCAGACATCCTGTCACCTCCCCCAGTCACCCTCCTGTCACCTCAGCCATCCTCCTATCACCTCCCCCCAGCCACCCTCCTGTCACCTCCCCGTCACCCTGTCACCTCCCCCTCAGCCACCCTGTCACCTCCTCCTCAGCCACCCTGTCACCTCCTCCTCAGACACCCTGTCACCTCCCCCAGATTCCCTGTCACCTCCCCATCACCCTCCTGTCACCTCCCCCTCAGCCACCCTGTTGTCACATCCCTTATTCATCCTCCTGTCACCTCCTCCCTCAGCCACCCTGTTACCTCAGTCACCCTCCTGTCACCTCCCCGTCACCCTCCTGTCACCTCCCCCTCAGCCACCCTGTTGTCACATCCCCCTCAGCCATCCTCCTGTCACCTCCCCCCAGCCACCCTCTTGTCACCTCCCTCAGCCACCTTCCTGTCACTTCCCCCTCAGCCACCCTCCTGTCACCTCCTCAGCCACCCTCCTGTCACCTCCCCTCCCCTTCAGCCATCCTGCCCTCTCCCCTTGCTGTCCCTGCATGGGTTCTGACACTGATGGCTTCCAGTGATCTCTCTGGCCCACTCCCTGCTTCATCTGTACCACTGGCAAATGTGGTCTTCCTAAAATGGGAGCACACTCCTCCTTACGGCTAGCAGGGCACTCCTTCCCTGTCACGGCACAGTCCAAATTCCTGCGAGACAGGGTCCCGTCCCTCTGAGTTCCGCCAGCTTCGGGCCTGGTTTCAGGCTCTTGGCCCGCTCTCTCCTGTGGGTAACCATGGCTGCTGGGAGAATAACTCCTCTGGCCAACCAGAACAAGCTGGAATCTTAGGTGTCAGAGGACCCCTGGCCATGGTGCGTGGACAGGCTGGCCTGAAGGAGGGACCCAGGCAGTGGGACCAGCTGGACCGTCAACAGGGTGAAGGGAGTTGAGAAGGGAGTTGAGAGGCACTGGCCCCGGGGTCTCAGCTAGGTTGGAAGAGAATCCAAAACACCCACACAGGAGGTGTCAGGCACAGGGAAGGGGCTGAAGGACCCTCTACTGAGGCCCAGACAGAAACAGACAGACACCAGGATGGACACAGGCACCCATCCCAGCAGGCGCCATGGACCTGGGGCAGCCATGGAACTGCCTGGAGTCAGATGGCACAGGCCGGTGGATGGCGTCTAAGGACTCTCTCTGTTCCAGACACCATTCCAGGAAAGTGACAAGGCAGGCCTGCACCTCTACCCAGGGTTTCTGACTCCCTGTCTTCAGAGCCCTACTTGAAGTTGTTTTTCAAGGTCAGCTGCTTCCAATCCACTGCTTTCCACCAAGGTCTGGACCCAGATGACCCTGCCAGCCCCTTGCCCTTTATTTCTACCACAACCCCCTGCTGCTACGCAATCTCCCCCTCAACCCTTCCAACAGCATCCTGCCTTTGTCACTCTGGCCCCTTTGTCTGCTGACCAACCACCTTCTCTCCATCAGTTGGCCCCACCTCAGAGGCCACCTGCTCTTGCAGGCTTCTTTTTTTTCCCCTTGTTTTTGAGATGAAGTCCTATTCTGTCACCCAGGCTAGAGTGCAGTGGCATGATTTCAGCTCACTGCAACCTCCACTTCCCTGGTTCAAGTAATTCTCCTGCCTCAGCCTCCCAAGTAGCTGTGATTACAGGAGTGCACCACCATGCCTGGCTAATTTTTGTATTTTTTGTAGAGACGGGGTTTCTCCATGTTGGTCAGGCTGGTCTCAAACTCCTGACCTCAAGTGATCCACCAACCTCAGCCTCCCAAAGTTCTGGGATTACAGGTGTGAGCCACCGCGCCTGGCCTCTTGTGGGCTTTTCCAGCCCCTTTCCACACCCCACCGACTCCAGTCCTGAGCTCAGCTTCCTCTACCTTGAGCAGTCTGCTGACCAAGCCCCTAGCCCTGCTCCTCATCCAGCATGCCCTGCCCAGGCACATGCAGATTTGGGCACCACAGGCTGACCAGCATATTAGGCAGGAAGGTCCCTCTTCTCCTTAGAACCCAATTTCCAAACTTGAAAAAAGAAGGGGGAAACCATAGGGGCAGATGCAATTCCTTTAAACCCTGAGAGGCAGCCATGGGAGAGGGTTGTGATTTGAACCCACGCCATCCGGGTTCCAGTCCTGCCACTATCAGACATACTATTTGCCTCTCTGAGCTTCTGACCCACATCTGTAACAGGGGAGCAGCCAGTACGCAGCTCACAGGGTTCCAGGAACAATTGATAATATTAGTACCCACATGAGCGCTCAAGGGATTAAATGAAGCCATATTAGGGTGACCCTACGTGACAGTCCCAGTTGCTACCCACAGCCCTGGCATAATTAATAATAGTGTCTCCTTTCATTCTCACAAGCGTACTGGTTTGGATCTTATTCAATTATAATAAAATGGGAATTCTTGACTGCAGTGGTGGTGATGTGGAACTGCATGTCATATATCGCATGAGCCACACTCACACACTGACCAACGTCCAGCTACTGGTTGATATTAAACTCTAGTGTGTAAGATGTCACCATTGGGGGAAATTGGGTGAAAGGCACCTGAGACCACTCTTTGCTATTTTTGCAGCTTCTTATGAATCTGCAATTGTTTCAAAATAAAAAGTTCTAAAAAAAAATCCTATTGTTTTGACTCTAGTTATAGTTAGGTATTTACCCTTGCAAGCTTACAGATAATATGAACAGACCCCCAAAATGCTTCATGCATGAGTTTTATAAGCAAAATAATTTAACCAGAGGTCATCAAGCAAATACTCAGAAATGAGTGGAAATGGCTCCCATGAGGCACACGGCTGCTCTAAAGCTCACAACTTTATCTGCAAGCCTGAGCCCTCAGCCTCTCACCTGGTCTGTGTAAGGAAAAACATGCTGTGATCGTCAGAGCAAGCCCCACTACAACACAGGGGTACTTAACAGTTCACAACAGCAGTGTCAAAAGAAAAGCGTTTACTTTTAGGCCAGAGGTCTGGGGACGTTCAGTGTGGGGATAAACATCAACAACCGTTTTCTGTCTCCATAGCTGAGCTCAGCACCAGAATCCTAACCTGTAGGAAGAAGAGGCCAAGCCCACTCAGGCTGTTCCCGTGGAGGGGAAAAGTGCGTGCCACACTGCGGAAAACTCCTGCAAGATGGCTTTTGAACTCTTGGTGCTTAGAGAGGCATACTCGGTGCTTGGAACTGCAGGTGGTGCCAGCTGAGAAGGCATCTCTGCTGAACCTCAGGTCCTGCCCATGTCTCACCACACCTGGGCCTATGACTGAGGGGGGGGTCTCAGAACCTTCCCCATTGCTCCTCTCTTTACTACCAGGCAGTAAGGAGCCTGGGCTCTGGGGTCAGATGGGCAGACCCCCCAGTCCCCCGAAGCCACGGGCAGCCTTGTGCAAGCATCCTAACCTCTCAGTGCCTCAGTTTCTTAATCTGGAAAATGGGGCACTGCAAGAACTCAACGAATGGCAATGCATGGAAAGTGCCCGGTAGCGGGGCCTGGCACACGCCAGCATGCATTGGATGAGGCTCTTGCTATCATCATCGTCACATTTCACACAAGGGACTGACCCCGGACGCCAAGCTTTCCCACTGCTGGCCCCGCCTCTGACTCTGGCTGGGGCCAACGTCACTCTTGATGCCACGTCTTGAGCTTTGTGAACAGTGGGTCTGAGTCCCACGAGGAATACCTGTGGGGGGAGAGCAAAGTGGTTTCCTACACGTATTTATACATGTGTTTAAACAAACTCCCAACTTTAACCAGAAGGCGAAACGCACTCGGGTAAACTCATGGAGTCCTTGTGGGGAGAACCTCAGCCTGCCCCATGGCCTGTTCCGGTGCATAAAACCCCAGCCGAGCAGCTGCACAGCAGGCTTTCTGTGCATGTGGCCCGATTTCTCCCAAACAGGGGCCCTCATCGATAGAGGACCCCTATTATCCGGCCCCTTGCTCGGCCCGACCACATGGCCCGCCAGCCCACACCAACCAATATCTAACAGTGCGACCCGAGGGCGCTGTGAGCTGAGTGCTGTTCTGAAGCTGAACATCCACACTGAGCTGTTCACCACCCTGCCTTGTTCCCAGTCCCGTCCTGGCTCTGCCCATGCCTGCCTGCCTTTCCTCCTTCCTTCCTTCCTCTGTCCTTTCCAAAGGCCCAAGTTGGCAGCGGGACTCAGAGATGTGGTGAACACAGTCCCTGCCCTCAGGGAGCTCCCAAGCTGCAGGGACACAGGCCCCACAAAGCAGAAAACCACTTTCTGGAGCTTGCCACCAGTGACAACAGGGGGCAGGGGACAGAGGGGGCCACTGGTGCACAGAAGAGGCAGAGCCCAACAATTTTCCCTGGGGGCTCAGCTCAGAATGGGCTGTCCATGGGTGGGCTGCTGTCAACTGAGGACTAAGTGTGGGAGGTGCCAGTAGATAGGGCGGGGGAGGAGCAGGGCCCTGGTGCTCCCTCTCTGTTGGGATTCGTGATTCCCTATGCCCAGCACTCAAACCTCTGCCGGAAGGATGGGTGGCTGGGCAATCTGGAGGGCTGCCCTGAGGCTGGACAGGTGCGGGCACTCAGCCGATGAATGAGGGACAATGCCATCTCGTTGGGCCCCGCGTGTTGGCATGTACTGCCTTATTCACAGATGAACCCAGATGCAAGGACCACCAGTCGCTAGTTCCTTGCGGACAAAGCCAGCCTCTTGCTCCTCTCCCTCCCCGTCTGCCGAATGCGCAGGCTCCGGAACAGCACCTGGCACTCATCAGCAGAGCCTCACTCCCAGAGCTCCCAGGTCCTGACTCTGCTGCTGGCTTGCTGTGGGGCCCGGGGCCAGGCCCTGCCCTCTCAGAGCCTCAGTTTCCTCATTTGTCACAAATACCATTAATAAGAGCCCATGTTTATTGACACTGTCTTTTCAATACCTTTTAAACTCTATGAAGCAGGTATTATGACTATCTCCATTTTAAAGGTAAGGCACAGAGAAGCTGAGTGACTTGCTCAAGGTCACGAACTAGTCCATGGTAGAGCTGGGGTTCCAGCCTAGGCCGCTGGGCCTGAAGCCCCCTTGTGAGCCTGTGTTGCTTCCTACAATGATGGAGACAATGTGACGTTTTTCTCTCGCTCTGGTGCCTTCCACCAAGGCTGAGGCCAGCCCACAGGGGGCGTCTGGTGAGGCTTCATAGCAGAGCCCTGCACAACAGCCTCCTGCATGGAGGGCCAGGGTCATCACAAACCCAAGGCTGCTGGCAGCCAGTGTGGCCCAGTGCCAGTGCTGTGCCCTCGGAGTAGCAATACTTCACCAGGTGGAGGAGGAGACCGCGTCGTGAACGTCTCTGCTGCTCAGATGAGAAAACCAAAGCCACAGAATCCCCAGAGTGTTTCCCCTAAGCTCATGACTGTATAGCATCTCTCAGCACCCCTGCGTAGCACTCAATCCCCTTTCCAGACTGAAAGCTGCACAGGGGACCATGCCTCGGACACTAGGGACTAGCAGAGCACCTGGCACACGAATGAATGAATGAATGAATGAATGAGCGAGCAAATACAAGTGACCTGCAATCACGTGGCTAGTAAAACTGAGGCCTCCCAGAGCCCTTTCTACTCCTGGATGGATTCTGGTCAGACTGAAAAAAAGAATTCTCCATTGAGAGAAAAGGAGAAAGTTACTCCAGGAGGCCACATCTTCCTATGGCATCAATCCCTCAGAAGCTACAGACGAGAAGAGCAGTGTGGAAGAGGGAGAGAGCCTGAAGGTGCTACCTTCTGGGCATACCAGGTGCAAGGCTGTGATGTGGGCAGCAGGCAGGCCCCTGGGGCTGTGGCCAGAGGCGGGATTGTAGGCACTTATCTGGCTGGGCTGAGTGGGAGGTAGGCGGGGCTATCATGGGGCTAGAACCAGTGCTGGGAAGCGCTGAGCAGAGGGAAACTGGCCAGATTCCAACGTCTCTGCTTCCCTCCCGCCCAGTGTGGGCACAGGGGAGCAGCCTATGTGTGTCCTGCAAATCAAGCCTGTGTTCTAAAGACCTGAAGAAGCTCCTGCATCAGTCACCACTCCTAGGACAGGTGCTGCCCTTGATAGCAACAGAGCATCTCCCCGCTAATGGGGAAAATTTGACAGCTAGGCCCATTTTACAGCTGAAAACACCCAAAGAGGCCAGAGTGACTGGCAAAGCGCGTGGAGAACTGGAGCTGAGAGCCTAATCCTCCCAAGCCTAGCCCAGGCCACAGCCACGCCCTGGGCCGGGGTGTGCACTGGCGCCTAGGAAGTGGGGCCCTCAGAAAGGCCGAGCCCTGTGTTTCTCAGCCAGGAGCCTGGACTGACCTGGGCCAACCCCTCTCACACATCTGGTTCCATCTAATCAAAACCAGCCTATGTCCTTTTCTCCCTGCTCAGGGGTAGGCTCCAAGGAGCTGGACAGGCATTAGGCAGAGTCAGGTGATAGGAGGAATCTAATTTGCCAAATGGCTCTGGACCCATCAGCCCTCCCAGGAGCTGTGGCAATCAGAGGTCACTTGTGTGCAAAACAAGCTCAGTCTTAGCTCCTCTGACATGCTCTCACTGCAAGCCGGAATGATCATTATTGCAGTCGACAGTAATCGTGGGCAACTGTCACGGCAGACTGAGGCTCAGAGAGGCAGACAACCTGCCTAGTCCCCAGGTCCCCGTCTCCCCATGGGCATTCAGGGGCAGCTGGCCCGTGTGCTGTGTGCGAGCTCTGCCCTCTTTGGGTCTTCCACACAGCTGTGGAAACCCTGGGAATGCTGCAGCTTGTCCTTCAAGAACAATCTGATAAGTTACCTGTTGTTTTTTAGATTGGTTTCATTGCCTAGATTAAAGAATCACGAGAGGCCACACAAAGATCCTAAGGAGAGAAGGTGCTTCTTTAGCCAACATGCTGGTCAACGCAGACTGGGATTGAGGCCCCCAAATCCATATTCTGGTTAAACCCGGATTCCTGGCTTCCTTAAAAATCAGGATCTGGCCGCCTGGGGCATCTGGGTGGAGTGAGGCATGTGTGCCCAGGGTCCTACCCAACACCAGCCACTGCACAATTTATGAGATGCCAGCCCCCAGAAGTGTCGGCGCTCCCCCAGATGGCCCCCCTCTTCCCTAAGCATCACTTCCACCTCTGCTTAACCAGCTTTCCCACAGCTGAGATCCAAGCTCCTGCCGCAGCCCACCAGGCCCCACGTTGTCCAGCCCCACCCCCTCACCCTGGGCCCCTCCTGCTTTGTGTGCTCTGCTTCTCCATCCTGCCCTTTGTTCTGCTTTTCATGCGCCCATTCCCACCCCGGGGCCTTTGCACACACCTGGCCTGGCACACTCCCCACAAGCTTCCCGCCTGACTTTCTCATTAGCTCTAGCACTGTCTGCTCCACCACCCATTTCTTCCCTCATGCACCTCATCACCTCCCAAGGAGCAAGCCCCGTAGCTAGTGTGCCTGGCTCAGATCCTGGCTCTGCCTCTTCCCTAACTGGGCTTTGGCTTCCTCAGTGTAGCAGTCCAGCCTCGCCGAGCAGTGGCGAGGGAGGAGTGAGCTGGTCTTCGGGCAGCGCTCAGGGCCGTGTCTGGCTCAGGACAAATGTGGCCCCAGCAGCAGCTGCTGTCGCTGCTCCCACATCATCCCCTCCCAAACCCTGGACCTCAGCACAGCAGATGCTTACAGGCCAAACCTGTAACAAACAGGCCATAGCTGCGGGTGTGACCTTCCCGCCGCACACCCTCCTTTCAACCAGGGGCCCTGCTGGGGAGAAAGCTGCGCGTCAAAAGAACAGAGCCTGGCTGATCACAAACACCCTGGCCTGGGACTTCACGGCCTGCTCCAAGCAGTCACTCTGTAAAGTCCCCTCCCTTGATGAAAGCAGGGGCCCCTCCCGGCACTTGCTCACTCTGTCCCCAGAAATCTGCTTCTTACACAACCTGTTGGGCTCAGAGTTCTGGTTTACAGGGTTTGCCTCCATCGTGGGCAGCTCGGCCCCACAGCCCACCACTGGGAGGTCTTAGAAGACACAAAACGAACTCCTGATGCCTGGGTGGAGTGTGGACATGTGACAGCAGCAAGTGCCAGGAGCCACGGAGCTTGGACCTTCTGTCCTTCTGGGGATACCACAGAGCTGTGATGAGCAGGCCCGTCCTGTCTTCGAGGCAACAAACACTAAGCATTCTAGGGAGCCCGTTTGAGCATTTCCGCTTTATTATCCTCAGGACTTTTTAAATGTTTTGCTTTCACTTTCTCAGAACTGTTTTCTAATGAAACTCATGCCTGCGCTGGCAGAGTCGCACCTCACAGCCTCCTGCCTGCTCACGGGAGGCAGGTACCTCATCCCAGGGTCCTGCTCCATCTCCGAACGCCTGCTGGGTAACACCTAGTCCCCATTTTGCGGGTAAAGAAGCTGGGGAGCAGTCAGTGGAGCCGCCCAAGGGAGGGCTTCCAGTGTGGGAGGGGAGGAGCTGGATTCACACAGGGTCCAGCTGGCCTGGAATACAGTGTGTGCCCTTTGGCTCCCCACCTCTCAGCGTGGACCCTCTCTGAGCCTTCTGAGGGGACTGTGTACTAGAGAGGTGCGACCTTTCCAGGAAAGCCCGCAAACCTCCAGCGCCTCCTCCTTGTCAAGGGTCAGCAATGGGGGCGTGCTCGAGCTGGGGCAGTCCTGGCCTTCTTCCTTACATCTATTCCCTTGACAGCTCATGACAGCCAGGCCCAGGAGCCTCGGCTCCTGCCTCTGCCCTCACAATCCACTCTGCTGCAGCACCCAGCCCTGCCTCAAGATGATTAACCTTGCATTACCTTAAGCAAGAGATGCCCTGTGCCTTTCCAAATGCCGTTCTTTGCCTGGAAGCCTCTCTCCACCAAGCACATGTGTCCTGGCTTTCTGGCCAGCTCTGCCACCACCTCACAGGCCTGCTGCCCTGAGCACAAACTCAAGGATCTGACCACTGAAGCCCTAACACCATGTGCCTTTGCCTGCTGGGCTTGGCTGGTGGCCAGGCTCCACTTCAGCCTGGGTCTGCCATCTAGTGCTCCAGCTGGTGAGGTGTCTTCCTGGGGCCCTCTGCCCCTCCCCAGGCTGACCTGCCATCCCGCCTGGCCTCCAAAAAATAGGCTCCCGACCACAAGGACCCTCTCCTGGAGGGAAACCCAATGAACACTCTGCAGAGAGGTGCTGGTGCTGCCAGGCTCACGGAGACAGAGAAGCTGGCACACAGCCTAGGTAGCCTCAAGCCCCCTTTGGAGAAGGAGCCTGCGGAGGATGGTGCCCCACTCTTCCCAGCCACAGTCAGCCCCAACCCAGAAAGGAAAACAGCTCCTCTGGTCACACGTACCACTTGCGGCCCCACATATAAACACGAGAAACACCCGCAGCCCTAGCGTGGCTGGCAGAGGGAAGGAGCTGGAAGGAGGCCCACGCAGAACCAATACCAGACGTGCAAAACAGCCATTCAGACTACCACCCACATCCCCAGCCTTGACCTTGAGGGCCCTGGAATTGAGATGTGGAGAAGGGGACTCTAGGGGCTGCCCATCTTGAGGGGAGGGGCATGCCTGCTCAGCACAGGCCATACTCACCATTGGAGCGGTGGATGCAGGTATGCTGGTTGTCACTAAGGAAGAAGCCACTGTGGCACTGACACTCATAGCTGCCCATGGTGTTGACACAGATCTGCTGGCAGCCACCATTATTGTCCTGACACTCGTCCACATCTGTGAGAAGAGGAAAAGAAGGGGACCTGAGTTGGAAGCAGGGGATGATGGGCTGGCGGGACAGGGAGGTGGTAAATTTCCTCACATGGCCCTGAAGGGAGGGACTCCGGAGAGGGCCCCCCTGGTGCTGTATTATGGTGACACTGGAGAGTACCCTACAGTGGGCCCCATGGCAGTGCACTATGGTGGTAGTGTACAGTGGGCCTCCATGGCGATGCACCACGGTGGTACTCTACAGTGGGCTGCCATCGTGCTGTGCTATAGGTACAGTGGGACTCTACGGTGCTGGGCTACAGTGGTAGACTGGGACTCTATGGTGATGCTGCACACTGGTAGAGTGGGACTCTATGGCGTGGTGCTACAGTGGTAGAGTGGGACTGTACGGTGATGCTGCACAGTGGCAGAGTGGGACTCTATGGTGCTGTGCTATAGCGGTAGAGTGAGACTCTATGGTGATGCTGCACAGTGGTACTCCCGAAAGTTATTCACGGAAATAGTTCAACGGCTATGATGCTAGCTCACTCCAACTAAACAGTACTCTGTGTGTGCCCAGCACTGTTCTAAGCATTTTACCTGTGTTAATTCCTTTAATTCTCACAGCAACCCTGTAAATCAGATCCAGGTACCAGTGCATTTTATAGATGAGGAAACTTAGGTGTGGAGGGGCAGAGTCACTTGTCCAAAGTGCTACACATGGTAAGTGGCAGAGGCAGGATTCAAACCTGGTGATCTGACCCTGAAACCTCGGCTCTCACTGATGTCGCCAGACCCCCGCCTCTAGGAAGACAGAGCAGCCTGCAGCAGCTGTCCCAACACATGGAGCTTTGCTAGCTCCACCCCGCAAGCCCCTCTTTCTTGACCTAGCTCAGGGTTACCAGCAGCAGCACAACATGACGATGGGCTGGAGCACAGGGCCGCGCCTGAGGCTCTGTGTCCTGCAACCGATTTCAAAAGCCCAGAGAATGAGGAGGTTTTTATTAAGAAAAGGCCCTGACCTCTGGCTGCCGAGACGGCTGCAGAAGGCTGCCAAGCGGTCTTTCCCAGTCTCGGGGAGAGGCCGATCTCAGGGCCGACACTCATTTCTGACCAGAGGCCGCTGGCACAAAGGACGCTATTGGCTGAAAAGAGTCTTTATGGAGTTCTGGTCTTGAACAGAGCAGCATGTTTCAATTACCAGAGTCATAACCCCCTACTCTGTCAGTTTGTTTAATGAAAGAAGGGCTTCTTAAACCTTAATGTTCCATGTCTGTATTGTCATTTTAATAGGCAAATATATAAAACCACAAAGGCAGCGTGAGCTACTGACTGCTTCTAGCCAGTCCTTGGCCCCCAACACACACACACACACACACACACACACACACACACACACACACTTTGGTGTTGAGCTTTTGATACACTTCTTTTGAACACAGACATATTTTCCTGTTGGAACCAAAAGGACGTGAAAAGGTAGAGAGTTGGTGACCTGCACTGAACCGGGAGAGGACTCAGCTGTGGAGCGATGTGAGCTGGGTCCTATTTAGACTCATGGGCAACAGACCACTTTACCACCTAAGAGACTGTGCGGCTGCCTTTGAGGCCGACGGTGAGGCCATTATTCTTTGGCAAGCTCAAATGTCAGCCGTGTGGGCAGCCGGAGGAGGCAGGCAGAGCTCTGAACTCTAAAAGCCACCAGCGGTTACAGCTAACCTGGTAGTGGTGACCCTTGCTGAGAGGAGCCATGTGATCACACCATGACCCGACCCGACAGTGTGACTGGGGGAAGCCTGGGGAGGAGGGAGAGGGACTATCCTCAGTACCTGTCTCCCCTCAACAAAGCCTTGCTTAGGAATCCCTAGGGGCCCAGTGACAATGCCACCTTTGCTGGGGGCAGCCCTAAGGTGTGGCGAGTGGTCGCCTCCCTACCCTCCATGCCTCAGACATGTCTGCCCCTGGGGTCTGTCTCCAGCCTGCCCTGGACCATGAAAAGCACTGAGCCAGGCTCTGTGTCCTACTCATCCTGTTAATAACACAAAGCAAACAGCCCTCGAGTGTTTATGATGCGTCAGGTGCAGGCTCATGTGATCCTCACAGCTCGCTGTGTGATAGGTCATGTTATTGATCCCATTTTACAGATGAGGATGCGGAGGCTCTGAGAGCTGAAGCAGCTGGAGTACAGTGACACAGCACATCAGAGTGAAGGCCGGACCCAGCCCTGCTGTCTAGCTGCAGAGCACGTGCCTTTGGCCCCATGCTAAGCTGGCTGTGTCGGCGAGTGCACTTAGACTAATGCTGAGAAGAGCCGGCTGCTCCTCACAACAGCTAGAGTCCCATGCAGGTCAACCCCAGATGCAGTTTGCCTTGAGGAGCATCGGGAAGGGATCAGCATCCCTGGGGTTAGTCCTATCTCCGGGCCAATAAGACCCTGTAGAGGCCTGTGTTGGCATACACTTAACAGTGGGACCTGGACGTGGGTAGTGTCCCTGGGACTCAGTCCAGAGCCCTCTCATGCCACAGTCGTCGCCTTTCTTCCCATGGTTCTCAGATTCCTTGCTCTGTGCCTTGGCTTCCCCAGCCTAGTAAAGGTTCAACTGTAAAGTAAGCAAAACAGATGCAGACCCTCAAATGCTGAGTTTCTGGTGCAGAAGTGCTGTCTCACCCCTGTCACGAGTAAGCTCCCTGGTGCCGCCCGTCTGCAGCCGTCTGGCCGGCCACTCCTCACCTCACCGAGAGCTTGAAGCAAAGGGCAGTTGACGTAAGGCATCTACCAACCCTCAGTGACCTGGCAGGGCGGCTGGGCCTTGGGCCAGGGCTGTTTACACTAGCAGGGAACAATGACTCGTCAGTGCTGATGAATAATGGGGAACAAATGCAGGGCCATGTAAACATGTCTTGTCCCCACTCCCAAGTGATAAAGCCCTGAGATTAAGCAGGCGGGAAGACAGGGCTGCCCCTCTGCACCCTTTTCCCACCGTGGGCCAAACAGGCCTCACCCCCAGCCCCTGAGGAGGGGAGGAAATCATGGCTGCCAGATCTCTTGGATGGCCTGAGGCCGTGAACGGCATCTCTAGGGAAGAGCCTGAGACCCACGCATGCCCCCTGCACCCCTGTCTCCAGCACTCCAAGTGGGCCCCACGCTGAGATCTGAAGAGTGTCCAGCTGTGGCAGCTGGGCCTGTGAGATGCTGCCCACGAGCGCAGGACAGACGGGGCTCACCTGAAGGCCCTGGCCAGGCCTGGCGGGGCACCGTGGGAAACAGTCCTTCCGTCCTCTCCAAGGGGCGCTGCGAGCCCAGCACACGCCGCCCTGTGGTCCCCAGCACTCGGTACACTCCATTAAGAGAGGTTAGAGGCATCCCCTCATGGCAAGAGGGGCACCCATACCTGGGAGTCAGGCTCCCTGAGCTCTGCCCCTGTACCGAGACCAGCTCAGCTGCAGAGACCCCCCCACCCAGGCGGCGCTGAAGGTATTGAGAAGCAGACACCCAGACAAAACAGCAAAGTGGGTCTATTCGGGGGCTGATAGCCTTCCGAGCCGAGAGCCTCAGGGGCTGATGCATTCGGGGCTGAAGGCCTCGAGCAGATGCTGACCCACGTAGCGAGTCTCTCTGCACAGGTGATCATTATTAACAAACAGGGGTTTGGTGTTTTCTCATAACACAAAATACGCCAAGTAGGCAGCTGGTGCCCCCTTACCACTGATCACAAACTAAAAGGCATTCTCCACGAGGGAGCCACGGGGGCAGGGTCAGCTGTCTTAAAGAATTGTTTTAACCGGTGTGTGATATTTACACATTGTCCTGCCACTTTGGAATAGTAGTTTTCTACTTGGGGGGCGGAAGCTAGGTTTTCCTTGCCATCATTCTTCCCAGCAAACAATGTATTCTATCATATACTCAGCGTTTCTCAATATTCATAAACTTAACATTTCTCAACACCCCTGTCTTGCCCTGTGGCCTGTGGGTGATGCCCAGGCCTTACCCCTGGGAAGCGCCCCCAGAACTTCCGGGCTGCAGGCTGTGTCCTCCGGAGGGGCTCCTGAGTGCTGGTGGTGTGGACAGCCCTCCTCCGTCTCTGCCCCTTGGAACTGTCAGCGCACGCATTTGTCCTGGATGGCTGGCCCCGTGTGAGAATCCCGCCCCACCCCATGCCCACACACAGAGGGGAGCACTGAGCCTGGGCAGGGTTAACAGCCTCACCACTGTAAATAACGGCACCTGCTGCCAGTGACGCCCAGCTCAGGCACGATCTTAATCCATCAACACAATGGCTCCTCACCGGGGGTGTTATTATCATCTCTGATTCTCAGATGAGAAAACTGAGGCCTGGAGATGGGGAGAGACTTCCCCAAAGCTCTAAAAGAGGCAGGAGGAGGATTGGAAGCCCCATGAGCCCAAAGCCCTCACTCTCCTCCTCCAGGGTGCAGCTGTGAATGAGGCCCCTTCAAGCCATGATGGTGGTGAGACTAAGGTACCTGGGTGCCGATGCTCACAAACCTCCCTGGATGCCACATGCCTACCTCTCCAAAACCCAGTGCTTAGCCTCCTCCTCCATGGAGTCTTTCTGGTGCCCAGCATAATTCACTCCACCCCGGCTTCCAGGCCAGGCCCGCCTGCCTTCATTAATTCCTTCCTCTGCCCTGAACCAGAGGGCTTGGTAGTCCTGTCCCTGCCCTGGGGTGAGGACAGAGCCAAGTCTCCTTCATATCCCTGCTCCGCGCAGTGGGGCAGGCCAAGAGTGAGTGCTCGTGTCAGGAGAGTAAATGTTGATGGCAGTTTGTGCTTGCACACGCCAGGGCCGGGGAGCTCACTACCACCAGGGGGCCGTCCCAGGGCAGAGTGCTGTCCTGGTTCCCACTGGGCACGAGGGGGCTCCTTCAAGGCTCTCACAGCCTGCCCACTTCTCCAGCCACTCTCCAGGAGTTCCTTGCTTCTGCTCTCTGAAGACAACCACCCATTCACCTCTGCCCGTGTTCGGATACCACCCTCCGCCCTGAACAGCGTCCCCTCCTTGTCCAGACTGAAGTTTTTCTTGCCTTCTGAATCCACCTGAAACGTCTCTGTTCATTCATTCACTCCATGAACACCAAGTACCTACTCTGTGCCACAGTACCCTGAGCTGCCAGGGATACCAAGCTCCAGTGCCCTGGGCCAGGGCATAGAGAAGGGAGGCTTCCTGGAAGAGGTGAGGGAAGTTGCATTGAGGACAGCAGAGAGATGTGGCCTGAGCCCGGGGATCCTGGAGGCGGCGGAGGTGTTCTGAAAGCAAAAGTATGTGGAAGGGGCAGGGCAGGGCCCAGGCAGGGAAGGGCCTGCAGCCTTTCTAACAGGAGAGTTCTGGCAGCAACCAGGGAAAGGTGGCCGACTGGGTCCTGGATGCTGGGCTAAGATGAGCAGCAGAGCCAGGCCGTGGGCATGGAGAGTGAGCGAGGCTGCTCCGAGGCCTGCACCCTGCCCTGGCGAGACCCCACACAGCACTCAAAAACCCCAGCCCTGTCCGGGTCCCCACACCAATTCAGCTGGCGGGGGTGCAGCGGGCAGTTCCCACAGAAGACATTTGTGCCACCTGACACGCAGAGTGTCCCAAACCATTGAGGTCTTGGGCCAGGGCTGAGGCCACGCGGAGTGAGGTCCCTGAGTGTGCCTGTTTCCAATCCGGGGTCCAGAATCCCTGGGCGGCTCCAGGAGGGGTACGGGGAGCGTCCCGCCTCCGAATCCTGCTGGCAGCTCATGGTCCTTCATCTTTATTTATGGCCACAGCTGAGTGTTCCCAGAGGGGATGGAGCTCTCCGGCACAGCACGGGGACTTAGCTACAAAGTGGAGAGGAGGTCCCCTGGGTTCTGGGGCAGACTCTAGGAGGCTCCTTTCAGGAAATCCTTTCAACTGGTAGGAGAGACGGAGGAGGCAGAGTGGAGAGTGGGCCCTCAATGCTGGCTCTGGGAGGAGCCTTTCATGGCTGCCTGGACTGGCCAGGTTGAGGCTGCAAGGCCCCGGTCCACAGCCCCCTTTGAGGTACAAAATGTATCTGTGATTGTGCCATCAGAACTGCTGGAGCCCTTCCCTCTTCCGGGCCAAGGGTGAAACGGCAGGCCAGGGAGCTGGGAGGAAGGGAAAGTGGAACCTCGCCCGGCCCTGCCACAGGGGCTTCAGCGGGTGGGGTGGGAGACACCCTCAGAAAAAGATGACTCCAGTGAGGTCTGGGGTAAAAGACAGGAACCCTGAAGGTCCTTGAAGGCTGCTCCCTGTGAAAAGTGAGCTCTCATTCCTTCGGCCCGCAGAGCTGGGGGAGGGCAGGGGTGGGAGGAAGGGAAGGAGACAGGGGTCAAGGAAGGCCAAGCATTTGGAGCACAAAAGAGGGGCCTCACTGGTCAGGGTCTGGCCCTCACCCCACCCAGCCACCAGACCTGAGGACCCTGTTGTTTTTGAGTCCCCTTTTTTCTGCCCATCTCCCAAAGGTCTGACCAAGGCTGCTAACTTTTCCTCGCCACCCTGCCCATCTGTCCCTGGCTCCCATGGCACAGCCCTGGCTTGGGCCTCAGCCTCCTCTTTGTGGCAGGCTGCACACTTCTCCTGGGTCTCTCAGCCTTCAGCCCCTCCCTCCCAGTCCGTTCTCCATGGGCAGTGGCTGCTGTGATGACTCTGGTTGGAACAGGACATGGCACAGGGTCCCATAGGGTTTCTGAAGTCACGTCCCATCACCTCACTGTACAGTGCCCGGTGTGAGCATAGCTCTGGACGTCGGGTTGGTGGCAGATGGCTCTCAGCTGTGACTCTTGCCCACCTCCACCCACTGCTAGCCAGTGAAGGGTCATGGGTGGGAGTGGACCCATGCACTGTGATTGACGTGGTTTTCCAGCAAGAAGAGTTTCCAGAGCTGATACCAGCAGAACATAGGTTGCCCTGCTTTGAAAGGCCTCTGTAGGCAGCACCAGTTTCCCTGGGAGGTGTGCTTTTTGGCCCAGGATACTGTTTGTTTTTATTAATAGCTGGCTGTTTGTTCTACTTTGGAGCAAGAATCTAGGTTGGAAGTTATTTATAACAACTAAAAATTACTTCTGGATCCAGCCCTGGTTGTGTTGTGTTTCCCACAAATGTTTCCCGATTTGAAACAGAGACTCTGTGTTCTGCTCGGACCCCACCCATGCTTTCACGGCCATCAGGAGCCTACGGTGTGTCAGGCCCTGCACTGTCCGGTGTCCTAGCTCCCACAGAGGGTCTGGAAACAGGCAGAGGTACCCAGCTTCTCTTAGGAAGTGAACTCATCCTCCAGCACTGAGAGCTCCCACCTGGTCCCAGGGGGCTTAGGCTCCCTGCTCCGCCGGCTCCTTTCAGAAGGGTGGCTTAGGCAGAAAAGCCTCTTGGCTATCTAGCGGCTCTTGCAAAATTGCATTTGATGAGTTAAGTGTAAATAAATGAGAACCAGATGGATTCGATTTTGGGTAAAATATACATGGGTCTTAGAGCTTTGGGGCCTGGGTTCTGCCAGATCCAGAACACTCCCTGAGCTGTCAAGAGCTGCTGGCATGGGCAGGCAGGAGGGATGCCTGGGATCTCCCAGGACCTGTCTGCCTCCTGGCTGAGGCCTTCCCTGGGGCTCCTGATTCCCCAGCAGGTTGGCCGTGTGCAGAAGACACCGGGTCAACCTCTTGGCCTGGACCTGAGTCCAAGCTCAGGGTGGGAGATGAGGCCTATGAATGGTAAGGTCAGCTTTCCAGAAAAGCAAGCTCACTGCTCATGTCTAAACCCAGCAAGCCAGCCCAGAGGAGGCAGAGGTGTGCTGAAGCCTGCTGGCTGTTGGGGTCTGCTCACTCTGCCCTCCCCAACCTGAGTCCTGCCCTGCAGCCCCGCCACTGCCCTGCCGCCCCCTGCCGTGCATCTCTAGGGAAGGATGGGAGTCTGCCACCCAGTGCAGACCGCTGGCCAGTCCTCACAGTGGTCTGCGCAGTGCTGCCCTGTGACCACATGGGACCTGGCTCTTGCTTCACAAGTCACACCAGATGGAGTACAAGACTCAGGGAGTAACTTGCTCTGTGACCTTGGGCAGGTCATTTCACCACTTTAGGCCTTGGTTTCCTTCTCTATAAAACACCCTGAGGTGTTTTGGGAATCAAAGGCAGTGATGGAGGTAAGGAGCCCTGCACAGACCTGGCACACACAGACCACCACCGAGCAAGTGCGGCACAAAGCGCTGCTCATCCTCAGGGAACCACGGAGGAACGTACTCTGGCAACAGCAGAGTCCATTCCAAATTATAAAAGCAACAGCAAACCACATCAGAGGGGAGCACTCAGCCCTGCTTTGGCCTTCTGGTCTCCAAGTAAAGCCGCTCAGCTCCTGACACTGCTCCCTCCTGAATAAGCTTCTGGTACACTCACCACCTCACCACCCCGGTTGCCCTTCTCTGGAGACCCCAGCTTACTGGGGAGCTCCCAGTTGGCCCAGAAGTGGACAGACCTGTGCACGCAGTCTGCTCGGAGGGCGTGGATGAGCCTTCTGATGCTGTTTGTGCGACCTCTGCTATTTCTCCAATCCCGTTTTTGGTTGAGATAGAACGCATGGAGCACACAATTCACCATCTTTAAGCGCATGTCTTAGTGGCTTTTAGTGTATTCACTGTGTTGCACAATCATCACTACTAATTCCAGAAGACTTCCATCACTCCAGAAAGAGGCCCCATGCCCATTTTTGGTTAGTCCCAATTTCCACCACCCCCCACCCCTGGCAACCACAACTGCTTTCTGTCTGTGGGTTTGCCAGTTTTGCACATTTCATAGAAAGAGTCACACAATATTTGTCTTTGTGTGTTTGGCTCCTTTCACTTAGCATGTTTTCAAGCTTCATTCCTTTTTATAACTGAATAATATTCCACCACATGGACAGACCACATTTTATTTCTCTCTTTGTGAGCGGACGGACATCTGGGTCATGTCTGCTCTGTGGCGGTTACGGGTGGTGCTGCTGGAGCACCATGTGGAAGTTTTTGTGTAGGCATACATTTCTAGCTGTCTTAGGTGGTTACCTGGGAGTGGCACCATCACATCATCTGGTAACTCCATGTTTGCCTCTGAGGAAATGGCCAACTGTTTCCCACAGGGCGACACCATTTTACATTCCCAACCAGCAGAGTATGAGGTTTCTAATTTCTCCATATCCTAACTAGCACGTGTGACTTTCTGGGCTTTTCCTTTTTTTTTCAATAGCCATCCTAGTGGGTGTGATGTGGTTTCTCATTATGGTTTTGATTGTCATTTTTCTAACTACCAATGATGTTGAACCCCTTTCCACAGGCTTAGCGGCCATGTGTATGGCCCTGGGATGCAGCGATGCTCAACACAGACGTGTCCCTGTTCTCACAGGCTCTGTGTTCTCTGTGGGGGGACAGAAACAAGCGCTAAGATGCAAGGGGGGGCAGGGTGTCTCCATTTCTTTGGAGACACGTCTATTCGGATCCTTTGCCTGTTTTTAAACTGGGTTGTCTTGAGTTGTAAGAGTTCTTTATGGATCCTGGAGACTAGATCCTGAGCAGATATATGATTGACAAAGACTTTTTCCCATTCTGTGGACACCACCTCCTTTAAAGCAGCCTTGGGCAGCGCTAGGTACTCAGGAGCTCAGTGCTGGTGCGTGGGGCCTGGGCTCCTCTGAGGCTCTGCCCTTGCCCCCACCCCATGTGCATTCTGTTCCCCGGAGATGTCGCATCGTCCCATGCTTTCCTGGCTACATATGTGCCAATGTTTCCCCACACTCCTGGCCTGCCTGCTCCCCTTGGACATCAAGAGCTGACCTGGTGCCTGCACGTGGACACCCCACAGGTGGGACAGACCTCAGGCGGCCCATGCCGAACCCCTAAGTCCCCCTCCCACACAAGCAGAACGGAATGAGACAAAGTCCAGTCTACCTTCAGCCTTCCCCAGCTCAGCCAATATTTGTGCAACCCACAGTGGCTTCAGGCAAAACACCTGGTAGTTATCCATGATGCTGCCTTCTCCTCCCCACATCGAGTCCTTAGCTGGTCGTCCTTCCAACTCTGCCTGTGAAATTAACCGCGAGCACCCCACATTCACTCCCTTCCACAGCTGCCATGGTTGGGCCAGCCACACTCATCTCTGGCCTGGATTCTTGCACTCCCTGCTGTCACCCTGTCCCTGACCCATCCTCCATCCCTCATGGACCTCATGCCATCCCCTTGCCTGAAAGCCCCCAAAGGCCTCATAAACATGAACTCCCTTTCCTGGCCACCAAGCCGACAGGAACTGCTCTGCCCATGTCCCCCCTGGCCGCCTCCTCGCCCACCCGCCTCCAGCCAGGCTGCTGTGTCCTGTTCTCCCTTGACCACCATTATCCTGTTCTCATCTCCAGGCCTTGGCATTTGCTCCTCTGCCTGGAATGTTCTTCCCTTGTCTTGGCACAGCTGGCTCCTCCTCCTCCTTCAGACCTCAGCTCACGTGCCACTTTCCCAGAGATGCTCTCTCTGACCACCAACCTAAAGTGGCAGACAGGCTACTCTGCAATGTGCCCCTCCCCTGCTTCCTTCAGAGCCTGCCCCCACCCACCTGGAATCATCTTTGTGGCTGTTTCTGTCTCCCCACAGATAACACAGAGCCCTTGAGAACAGGGACCGTGTGTGTCTTGAGCATTGCAGTATCCCAGGGTTTTGAACAGTGCAGGGGGCACACGGTGTATGACATACATCATGTGGCCTATGGATGTCCCAGCCAGAAGCGCTGTTCCCTGCCCACGCTGAGCACTTACAAACATGTGGGTAGGGAACAGCACTTCTGGCTGGGACATCCATAGGCCCTGGCTAAAGCCGTCCCAGCAGGGACGAGCTGCATAGCCTTCACTGCCATATGCTGTAAAGTGTGGCTGCAGAGGGGCTGGCATGAGGCCCTGCAGCCCCAGGACCCCCTCAATGAAGCAGCTCTGGATGAGTGACAGGAGCCTATGCTGGCTGCCAGTGGGTCCTGGGTGGGTGAGCTGGGGCTGACATCAGGAAGTGACAGAGAAGGCTCTCGGAGAAGAGCTGTGCTCATCTGCCGCCTTAGCTTTGCCGGCGAGTGAGGAGCTTGTGCAGCAATCGCGATGGGGAACCAGATGACCTTACAGTCACCGCCAGCTTGTGGCTTTGGTGCCTCGGAGGAGGGGTGCCACTCAGGGTGTCCTCTTGCTTTGCTTTACTGACACAAGGACCAAAGTCTCCCAGTAAAGAGAAGCTGCTGGAGCTGGGCAGAGTTTCAGGAATCAAGCGGAGAGGGGAGGGGCCTGGAGACACAGTGGGGTCCCCTACTAAACTACGTTTCCCTGACTTTGCTGGGCCACCTATGGCAAGGCCAGCTCCTCCTTGAACCTCTACAGCACAGGCAGGGCCCCTGCTCAGGGTCAGGCACTCTCGTTACAGTTATCTTGGTTAACCTCAGCCCAGGGCGGTAGCTGTTCTGTAACTGGGAGCTCCAAGCAGTGTGCAGCCTGCCCACGGTCCCCAGCACGTGAGTGACGGAGCCAGGCCGGGAACGGGATGCTTTCATCCCCTCCCTCAGGCCTCTGACAGTGCAGCTGTGCATGTGATCCTGGCTGGACATCTGTAGGAGGTACTGGAGTTTTAAAAAATTTCTTTTGATGGGGTAAGAATGGAGGACTGGAGAGAGGAAAGGAGGAAAACCAAACAAACAAATCATGGAACCAAGGCGAGAAGCTCTAAGAAAAGAAAGGAGAACCGCTCTCATGGGATGCTTAATGAAGAGCCTGCGCCTACCCAGGCCCAGCTGCATGTGATTACCCCCAGGCCGGTGGATGCGGTGGCCGCACAAGTCCCACTCCTTGTGAAAAAAACAAAACTCCCCCGAACCAAGGAGGGGCCCTGGAGCTCCCACGACACCCCAGGTGACACAGGTCCTCTGGCCAGTTCATCCTGCCAGACTCCAGCCAAGTCAACACTGATTGATTCCCAGCATCAATTTCCCAGCCTCGGTACTGTCAGAATTCTGAACCCTCAGGGGCCAATTCTTCCCCATAGAAGTTGGCATTTTCTTCCACCCTCCAAAGCTGTGTGAAATTGCCAGGCAGCTGTGTGGCCACTCCTTCTCTTCCTCCTTCTTGTAGCGCCCTCCGTGTGTACCCCTGTCCCCACCTGAGAGGTCTCCTTGAGCATGAGGGTCATCGGCACATGCCAGGCCTGTGGCCACACCCAGGTCCCGGCCGCTTGGCCTCCTGCTCCCTGCCCCAGTCGGCTCCCCAGCTGGGCCCGCCACATGTTGGCTTATTCCTTCCTGCGCTCAGCATTCCCCCCCTGTCAGGCCCTGGGGTGGGCCAGGCAGCAACAACCAGGACTACGAACTAGTTTCGTCTCACCAGAGTTGACACACCTGAGAAGGAGGCAGACAGCAGGTCACAGAGGACAGTGGTGAGGGGCTGAGTGTGGGCACCAGGAAGCTTCACGGAAAAGGGAGCCCTTGCTTGGCTGAGGCACTGGAACGCTGGCAGGCCTCCCCACGGCCAACCTGTCTCTGAATTTGTGGCCACTTTCTGTCTGTGGTTCTCCTCCTTGGCTCTCTCTCACTTTCCAGTAAAATTGTTCTATTATCTAAGATTTTGAGCTGACAAGGAATTTGAGAAACAGTAGAAAAGCTCGATCAACACTACTACACTTGAGACACAACCAGTCAGGAGCATCTATTTTGTTTCTATCTTTTTGCACGAGCTGGTTTTCTCTAACTGTAATGAGTCGATCCGCACACAGCCACTGCAAGCTGAGCTAAAGCGCCCTCCGTGCTGTGACTCGGCCCTGCCCACCCTTCTGACTTGCTGCTTTGTGCTGTCAGCAAGTGGACTCCTCTTCCAGGCTCTCGTGCAGTTAATAAACTCCCCTGTGAAGGACACAGCTGGGCAGCTATGGCCCTTTTCATTTGAGGGATTATTGCCTTCAGAGAGCTCCCCAGAAGTGGGATTCCTGGGCCAACAACTGTGAGCTTTTGCTGCTCATGACTCCCTGCAGACCCCTGTTAACCCGCACACAAGTGACTGACTCTCCTGCCCTACATTATTTGCACATGTGGTGGCCTCATCTGCCACCGTCTTTCCTACTGGCCACATCCACCTTCAGCGAACTTCTGGGATCAGTCGTATGTATTTGTTCACTCAGTCACTTGGCAGGGGTGCGAGGTGCCACAAGGGTGCATGGCTAAGCAGTGAAGAAGAGGCCAAGGCTGCCCTCAGGGAGCTGCCATTCCAGGAAAGAGAAAAGCGGTGAGGACACTGGGAGACCAGTGTCTGTTACCACCGAGGGGGTCAGAGCTCTGCAGGACAAGAAGAGTGTGCTGTGAGAAGCGGGAACAGGCAGGCTGAACTAAGGCAGCGAGGTCTCTCTAAGCCACGTGAGCACCAGCTCAGAGAAAGGTGCGTCTGGTGGTGGGCTGTGCGGTTGGTCGTGTGTGAGTGTGAATGTGAGTGTGTGTGTGTGTGTGTGTGTGTGTGTGTGTGTAATCTCTGGGTCTCATACCCAGCGAGCATGTAGTATACCTGGCTTGTCTGACAGAGACTGCCTTTTTACCACCACCACCACCACCTGCCCTTGAACCCACTCTGCTCCCTGGCCGAGCCCCTCCCACCTCCAGGATTTGCACACGCTGCTCCCACCTCCTGAAATGTCCTCCTGTCACCCATCTTCACCCCCACCAGGGGACCCCCCACTCGTTCCAGGTAGGGCGAGTCATCTACCCACACCATCCCTTTGCACACACCCCTAGTATTAATAACACAAAGGACACCAGACTGGGAGTATTTCTGCACACGGCCTAGGAGCTCGCTCAGTGCAAGAAGCTAACTGATCTCAGAAGCCCCTTGCCTGGCAGATGTGGGCACTGGGGCAGGTCCTGACAGGAGAGCATTGGGGCTGTCCCAACCAGATAATCACTGCCGCTGGCCCCACTGCCCCAGACTTTGATTCCATTCCCGCATCGTGGATACACGATTCTGCATCAACAGTGAAGCGGGTCCTGCTAGAATACGGCGGAGAAGCAGCACACACACCTTGATCGGTGACGTCACCACACACAGTTCTGTCTGCACCCAGACAACACTGGACATGGACATCAGGACACAGAAACTCTTGCTCTGTTGGAGGGGTGAGAAACAGGAATGATTCTGTCTTTTCTCTGGATTTCTCTGAGTGTTTCCATATAATCATTGTATGTGTGGCCGATGGATAAGTAAACAGACATTTGCAGCTTGGTCTGATTCTGGCTTGAGAGCTGGCAAGGAGGGCGAGGGAGCGGAACGCAGGGAGCAGGTCCACTGGGGAGGCAGGGGAAGAGGTGCAAGAGGAAGAGCTGGAGAACCTGGGACAGCGGGGAGGAGGTGCTCCAGGTCGGAAAATGGCATGTGCGGAGGCACAGAGGGCATGAGGTGCCTGGGGACAGGCTTAATATTTAGTTTGCTAGGAGCATAAGGAGAGAAGGAAAGGCTGGGGTGTCAGCAGGGCCAGCTGCCAGGCTGAGGAAGCCAGACCCCCACAGTGGCAACGCTGGCCCTGGGAAGGTCCCACTCAGAGTGGCCTCCACCATGGGTGGGTCCCAAATGACTCCACTGGCATCTGACCCCCCGGTGGCCAGCAGATAAGCCAGGGGAGGGCAAGCCTGTGAGAGCCTCTCCCCGTCATTAAAGTAGCACCTGGGAGGTTACTAAAGACCCCAGACCAAGCATCTGGGCTGCTGCCACAGCTGCCCACTTCCCACAAATAGAGAGTGCCAGCCAGGCGCAGGGCATCTCTGCCAGTGGTCTATTTCTAGCTGTATGTGGTTGGGATGAGGTGGGTGACAGGGAAGGGTGCCAGGGCAGCCTGATGCACTGGCCTGGCGAATGGCCACTATAAACAGCTCAAGCCTGTCTTGGTGGTGTTGGGGGAGGGTCATCACAGCATCAGTCCTGATGCAGCCAGGTCCAGCAAACGTCCAGGGCGACCCCAAACGCCACCCAGGGCCCAGGCTGCTCCAAGGTAAGCAAGACTATTGACAGAGGAAGTAGTGGACCAGGCTGAGATGCCTTCAATTGTTGCTAATGCCCCTTTTTAGGTTCATGGCTCCGTGTCCGGTTTGAGGGCATGTTTTTTGCGGCAGGGTATTTTTAAAGAGCCTTCACAAGACATTTTTTATTTTACTTTATTTTTTTCAATTTTTCAGGGTTCTGACCAAGCCCTTGGCACAGGGATTGCAAACAGGAACAGAGGAAGGCAAGTGTTCGCAGCGAGTGTTTTTCTTTGCTGTTTATGGGCTTGGTGTTCTCCGCCCTGAGACAGAGTAGGACTTCTTCCTCAAGCCACCAAATTGAGACCTACCGAAGGTGGGGCTGGCACCAGACACAGTGACAACAGATTTCAGTCCAGTGGAAGGAGGACAGGATCATGAACACACATTCCTACCAAGGGGAAGGTGGCCTCAGACGGGGACGCGATCCCTGACCTGAACGTGCAAGCACAGGAGAGTGGGAAGGGGAGAGAAGGGGAAGGGTCCTGACGCCCACCATGTGCACCTTCCCTCATGCACCCCCTTGCTGTGTCCCCAGAGCTCCCTCCTGGGAACATCAGCATACCCCTTTCCAGGAAAGGAAACAGAGAGTAGAGAGCTAGGAAGGGAGTGGGGGTCAAGGCCAATGTGTCTGATCCCCAAGTCCATGCTCTCCCTGTCTAGAGCAGAGACTAGGAGGAGCCAGGCATGGAGAAGTGGACTGGGAAGTCACAGGCCAGCGCCGGCTGTGGGAGACAGGGAGACTTTCCAGCATGTCTACCCAGCTCCAAGTGTGCTGCTGACTGCCCCCACGGCAGCCTGTGCACCTGGCACGGCCAAGTCGTGTGCCTCCTGAGGGTCAGCACCCAACATTCTGCCACCCGCCCATCCTCCACCACACAAATGAGCCTGCGGTGGGCCTGGGCCGTGCAGACCTTGGATGAAGAGCTTGGCCAATCCAGAGCCCAGCACTCGGGGAGTTCCCAAGGAAGGAAGGGAGATCTGCCCTAAGATGCCCAGTGCCAGTCCTAGGAGCTCAGTGCTGAGTCGGAGGGAAGCCCAGGGAGGCTGTGCAGCTCAGAGAGGTTTTCTCTAGGGGTTGACGCCTCATTTGAGCCCTGAGGAACATGGGGGCCAGCCAAACTAAGCGCTCATCAGGAGGCTGGGGAAGGGCGCTCAGGGTAGAACAGCAGGTGCACCGACACCCCGGAGGAGGAAAGGGTGGGATGGTCAGGGAGAGGAACAGTGTTTGCCATGCTGGAGATTATAGTCCTAAGAAACAAGGAGAGCTGCACAGACGAGGACTGCATCCTGCTGGGACAAGGAAGACATGGAAAAGAGCTGAGCTGCCACTGTCCCTGGGGCCAAATCATACGACCACACGACCAAGTCACGGGATGCTGGAGAGAGAAGGGCTCTGACGCAGCAGCCCAGCAGGGGTTCCAGACTGAGTTCCAGGGATCTGGCCAGGGGTTCCAGACCAAGTTCCAGGGACCCGGCCAGGGGCTCCAGACCGAATTCCAGGGACCTGGCCAGGGGCTCCAGACCGAGTTCCAGGGACCTGGCCAGGGGCTCCAGACTGAGTTCCAGGGACCTGGCCGGGGGTTCCAGACTAAGTTCCAGGGTCTCCAGGACCTTTGCAGCGGTAGAGACAGGCTCCGTGGGGAGGAGTGGTAGAGATGGGCTCGTGGCGAGTGGGGGAAGAGATGAGCTCATGGGGAGTGGGGGCAGAGATGGGCTCGTGGGGAGCGGGGACAGAGACGGGCTCATGGGGAGCTGGGGTAGAGACGGGCTCGTGGGGAGGAGGGGTAGAGATGGGCTCGTGGGGAGTGGGGGCAGAGATGAGCTCACGGGGAGTGGGGGCAGAGACGGGCTCCTGCGGAGCGGGGACAGAGATGGGCTCTAATTGTGGCCAGTCTTACCTCCTGTTCAGCCAGAGCGTGAGACCCCTACGTGATTCTTCTTGGGGAAAAAAGATTGCTGCTGCTGTAAACCGCACAGCATCTGAAAACCACGGATCAAATCCCATCTTTTTACTTCACATAAGACAGGGAAACTGAGGCACAAAGAGGTAGGGCATTTCCTAAGGTCCCCAGCAAGTCAGTGGCCTAAGGAGCCTCACTTCTGCTCTGTGGGCCACTGATTCTGCCCTGATCCCTGGACCGGGTAGGGGCTGGAAGATCCATCTGGCCCCCTGTAATGAGCACCCCACTGTCCTCCACCCAATCCCAAGCAGGCCAAGGGCATGAGGCTGTTCAAAGGCCACTCCACCCCGAGAACACCTGTGGGTCTGAACCAGTCTGCCTCCCTACACCCACTCCAGGCGCTCCCCTTTCGTGTAGCAATTTGGGAAAAGAAGGAAGCGAGTCTATGAAATGCACACCACTGTCCAAGGAGCTTCCTTCTCTCAGGCCAAAGGGCTTCTATCAGATGAACAGCTGTAGAAGGCGGAGAGGAGGAAGGTGCCTGGACCCATCTTGTATCCTGACAGCAAATCCCTCCAACTGAGTGTGTTTAGATCACCTGAAAATGGGCCAAGAATGGGAAAGGTGGTGGGTGGTAGGTGGGCATAACGAGACAACAGGAAGAAACCTCTCGAGTGTACTTCAGAAAATACTGGTGTTTATGGAGTAAGTCTATGACTGTCCAAAGCTGTTTTACATTAAGATGATCAGCATTTTTTTTTTCCAGCAAGAAATGGATTTGAGCTGTTGAAGTATAAAGACA
This sequence comes from Cacajao melanocephalus, assembly GCA_963573385.1. Taxonomy (NCBI): domain Eukaryota; kingdom Metazoa; phylum Chordata; class Mammalia; order Primates; family Pitheciidae; genus Cacajao; species Cacajao melanocephalus. Next base: position 114,734 of record CAUYLG010064658.1, read on the forward strand.
AATAAACAGCAGAAACTCGAGCCTTCGTTAGGGGTTCCAGAGAGCCACACGTCGTCTCCAGCTGTCTTCCAGGACACGAGGGGCTCCTTTAAAAGGCCGGGGTGGCACAGGCCCTTTCATCAGGCAGGGGACCAGCTCAGCCCAGCGGAGGGAGAGCTGCGAGCGCGGTGCCTACGTGGAGCATCTGGGGCGCTTGCTCGAGGGTGACTTCCTCCTCAGGTGCAGCTGGGCTCCAGGCCCGATCGGGAGTCTCCTGAGGGCCCCTCCTTCTCCTCCCCTTTGCCCTTCCACTTGGCAGCCTCAAGTGGCACTTACATATCCATCTCCTCATCTGATCCTAACAGACAGGGACTGACCCCATTTCACAGAGACCAAAACTGTGACTGAGAAATGAGATGATGTGTCCTGATTTACAAAATAAGAAGACAGCAGAGCTCGAATTGAAGTCTTGATGCCACAGGACCCCAGTCAACAGACAGTAAGTGCAAACACCAGTGTAAGAGGCTAGGAGAGCATCTGGAGGGTGGGAAGCAGACTGTGGCAGCAGCTCATCTGGCAGGAATGAGGAGCAGGGCCCAGCCAAAGGGCTGCCCACTTGGCCCAGGTCCTGCATCTTCACCAGCTCCAGGATACATCCATTTTCTCTAAACTGTGTTCTAGCTTTGCACACTAGGAATAAATGTTAATGAGCTCATTCGTATCTGTTGAGAGCTTGCTCTGTGCTAGGTTCTGTGGTATGTGTTTTACAAAGTTCGTCTCATTGGTCTCTGTACCATCTCTGTTAAATAAACACTGTTGCCATCCCACCTCATGCAGGAGTGTATAGAGGCCTAGAGGAGCTGAGTTACTTGCTCAAGGTCACATAGTAAGTGATGGATTAAGGGTTCAAAGCCAGGCAGGTGGATTTCCTACGGTCCTTGAGGGCCCAAAATAAGGCCATCCGTCTCCTAATTGTGAGCTCCCAGAGAAGGCACAGCATAGGGTGGGTGCTCGTGAAATCTATTTTTTTTTTTAATTTTTAAACAGATGGAGCCTAAGAAACTCGTGAAATCTTTATGAAATATTAAGATATTTGGCTTCCAAAGCCATCTAGAAGCCATCTAGAACCCTCACATTTTCCCCCAGGTTTGATTAGACTTCTAAACTTGTACGCCGCTTCCATTTCGATGGCTGCTTACCATTTCAAACCAAACTCAGCCAGACAGACTCTTGAGTCCTTCTACCCCCATGCCCCATCTGTCCTCCCCCTAGCCTTCCCCATCTCAGCCACAGCAGCAGAGCCCCCAGGAAATCTGGGAACACCCAACAATCAGTTTTGATTCTTTTTCTCCCCAGACCTCTCACATCTTATTCACTGGCAGGTCCCGTGGACTGTTTTCAAAATACACTGTGAGTTCAACAACCACTTCTACCACTGTCACCCTGAATGCAGCCACCAGCATCTCTGACCCAGGCCACTGCAGTGGTTTCCCTGCTGAAGCCACTCTGCCTTCCTACTCAGCAGCCAGAAGCGTTTTTTAAATTAAAGTGTCCATAGGAATATGTCAATCCCTGGTGAAAATATCCCATGGCTTCCCAAGTAACGGAATAAAAGCCAAACCCCTTTCTCCAGCCAATGTGACCCTGCATGACCCACTCCCGGCCCGCCTCGCTGCCTCATCTCTAGTCCATGTCCCTCGCTCCTGACCCTCCAGGCACCCTGGCGCATCCCCAAAGTCACTTAGCTCATTCCCGCCTCCGGGCTACCACACCTGTGTCCCTTCTGCTTGGACAGAGGACCTTCCCTAGACCTTCACGTGGCACTTTCTCCCTCTCACTGAGGCTTCCTCCCCTTGCCCCTGGGCAGACCTCTGTTACTCCCCTCATTGGTGGAGGTGACTTCTCAGGCCAGACTGTAAAACTGCTAAGCATGGGATTCTGTATTCCCAGGACACAGAGCCATGATGTGTGGAAGCTCCCACCAGTCCATGTGGAAAGACCACATAAAGAGGCTGCCCATAGTGTCCTGGCTGACAGCCAACCACCACCACCAGCTGTGAGCAAAGACGCTTCCAGATGATTCCAGCTCTTAGCCATCAAGTCACCCCCAGCCTTCAAGTCTTCTAGCTGAGACCCCAGACACTGTGAAGCAGACACTGGCTGATCCTGTCTGAATTCTTGAGCCGCAGAACCCATGAGCAAAATAGTATTGTATGCCACTAAATGTGAGGTAGTCTTTTTAAAATTTAATTTTACTTTTTAAAATGCGCATGTAATAACTGTACATATTTGTGGGGTATACAGCAATGTTTCAACACGTATTTTTAAAAACTTTGTTTAGTTTTACCGAGTCAGGATCTCGCTCCATTGCCCAGGCTGGAGTCCAGCAGTGCAACCATAACTCACTGCAGCCTCCACCTCCTGGGCTCATGCAATCCTCCCAACTCAGCCTCCTGAGTAGCTGGGGCCACTGGTTCACACATCCATGCCTGGCTAATTTTAAAAATGTTTGTACAGACGGGATCTTGCTATGTTGCCCAGACTGGTGTCAAACTCCTGAGCTCAAGTGATCCTCCCACCTTAGCCTTCCAAAGTGTTGGGATTACGGGTGTGAGCTACCAAATCTGGCCTCCATTTGTACTGAGGCGGTTTCTTATGCAGCAAGAGCAACTGGAATCCTGTGCTACCCAATGCTGTCACCCTCCCCATCACTTTGTATCACGTGATTATGTTTCAGCGGCTCTGGCCTGGCTGAAATTACTCAGGTATGTGTTTACAGGTTTTCTGCCTTTCTCCTCTATGTAAGTTCACAAGCAGGGGGATGTAGTAGCTTTTGTTCACTGCCAGAGTAAGCACTTAAAACCATGTCTGGCCTGTAGCAGGTGCTCAGAACAACGTTTTGGAATAAACGAATGGATGAATACTAAGTGGAAGACTTTAGTATTACTCCTAATGTAGCACTCATTTTTTAGGGTGGGGGGCAGAGTCTCACTCTGTCGCCCAGGCTGGAGTGCGGTGGCGTGATCTTGGCTCACTGCAACCTCCGCCTCCCAGGTTCAAGTGATTCTCCTGCCTCAGCTTCCCAAATGGCTGGGATTACAGGTGTGCGCCACCACACCCAGCTAATTTTTTTTTGTATTTTTAGTAGATGGACTTTCACCGTGCTGGCCAGGCTGGTCTCAAACTCCTAACCTCAAGTGATCCACCCACCTTGGCCTCTCAAAGTGCTGGGATTACAGGCGTGAGTGACGGCACCTGGCCCTAATATAGCACTTTCTACCCTTCATTAGAGTTGTGAATATTTCTGGCTTCCTCATTAGCCTGGTACCCCTGCGAGAGATGCCCCATCTAATTCATCTTTACCTCTGCCCTATGTCTAGCACAGAGGTTTGCTGAGTAAGAGGGTTTTTAGATAACAGGGCATTTTTACAAATCCATCCATCCATTCATTCTACAAATATTTACTAAATGCCTACAATATATCTGCCACTGCACTAGGTTCTGAGAAGAAAGACAGAAAGGTAAACAAGACAAACTCTGCTTTCAGGGGAAGAAAAGAGGAGCCCCACAGAGCTGCAGTGGAGATGTACTATGTGGTATAGGTCACAGCAGACTTCTGAGCAAGCGGAGGTTTGGTTGGGGCTTGAAGGGTGAACAGGACCTCACCAGGTCCGTGCTGGGGAGGCGCAGCCTATCAACAGTAGATCTGTGTAGGACTCTTTGGGTATAGGGAAGGCTGGGCCAGTGGGCACAGCTGAGCAAGGGTGAGAAACGGGGGGAGAGGCTGGAAGGCCCGGGCCAGAGGTGCCTCTGGGTGCCACTGTGGAAGCAGTGGGAGGCATGAGAGGCATGAGAGGCATTGAGAGGAGGCTGCTGGAGCGGAGGGCTCTGCACAGTCGGATGGGGTAAGACAAGGTCCCGAGAGCGGCTCAAGGTGATGCGAGGTGCCTAATCAAGGCTGCAAGCTCTGCCCTTGGCCCAGGGAAGCTGAACAAGCTATGGGGAGAAGGTGACCTTGGTGTGAGCTCTCTTGAGCAAGGGGTGCCCACTTGCCCCTCAGCAGACTCCTGCCTGTGCCTGGCCTGGCACGTGCTGGGATTTCTGGATGCTCTCCGTGACTCCCAAACTCACGCATAGATACAGGGGTGCACATCTAACACCCTACTGGAGCTGGTGCAGTTCTGGGCACTGTGGAGCAGGGCGTGGCAGCAGGGTAGGCTTACAGGCTTGAACTAGCAAAATCCCAGACCTGGGCTCTGATCTCAGCTCTACCACTTACTAGCTGTGTGAGCTTGGGTAGGTTGCTTTCCCTCACTGAGCCTCAGTTTCCTGGTTTGTAAAAAGAAGACACTAATGGCTTTGGATGCTGTGAGCACTAGTGAGAGAACTGAGTACAACATCCGGGCACATCCAGGCACACCGGAGACTCAGCCGAAGCTCCCAAATCTCACTTAAGTCAGACAGTCTACCCAGCACAAGGCGGGGCACAGGGTAGGTGCTCAATAATGTTAATGGCATGGAGAGAGCTGGCTAAGACATCGGTGCTTTTGAACCTGGATGCAGATGGCTTCTCTTCATCAGGGAAAAAAAGTGCTGAGAGGCAGGTCCAAAATTCAAACTGTGAGCAACTTGAGAAATATATTTTTCAGTACGTCAAGGTAAAGATCAGGGTCGAAGAAAACATCTGGCTAAGTGAACTAATGGCTTTAGAAAAAGAGGAGCCTTGCTTTGTGGAGACGGGAAGAAATTATCCACTGCTGGTTTTAATTTAAGATGAAAAAAAATCTTATTCTATTAGCCTAAATATTCCTCTGCTGTCCAATTGCATGGAGTTTGGAATAATATTTTTCAAACAGAACTACTGCTATTTCAAGTAATTACACAGCTAAAAGCAGCCATTTGGGGTTGAGCAAGATCTCATCATGGTTTCAATTCCCTCTGGTGTCATTTTCTGTTATATTTGAGAAATTCCTCAATAAAGATGTCAAATAGAGTGAGGGCTTTGCTCCCCAGAGGACACACTTGGCCACCATCCAGGACACAGTCACAGGCAGGCCATCTCCATAGGAAAATAACCTCACATACTCGAAAGAAAAGAAAAGGTTCAACTGTGAAAACTCAGGCAAGAAAATAACTTGTAAGCCATTAGCCTCATTTCTCCTAATTAGCTCAGAACGCTTTCCAAACTGGTCTGTGTATTTCTAAGGTGATCAGGGTTTTATCCAGCCCCCATCCCAAAGGAATTCAGTGGTGGTTCAGAGAGGAATGTTACAACTGGACAAAACTTTTGACCCGGACTTGAGACAAAACAGCAGGAGGTGCGAATGGGCCTAACTGCTCCTGATGGGCAATGGGCCATGTGGTGAGGTTCAGTGACGGCCCGGAGGCAGTGAAGACGGAGAGCCTCCCAACAACTCAGGGGGCCACTCACAGCCACCAAGCGTCCACTGGGAACAAGGCCTTGTGCAGGAAGCTTTCTCAGGCAGCACAAACAATTCCAAACATTTCCAGGCTGCGCAATTTCAAGCAGGTAGTTAAATGACCAACGCTGGTGGCAAGTCATAGGGAGTGGTAGAGACTGTGGCAAACGAGAGAGTACACATCCCCTCTGGAGCAGGCAGCCGCGGTGTATTTCACTCTAGCTGCTGCCAGCACCACACTGAGATGTGAGCAAGAGTGCTGTTGCCTTGGGCCCTGCACTTTGGGGGTCCCTGTTCTGCCTCTCCTGTGGCTGCAGCAGCCCTCCACCATGGAGTAAGGAGTTCGCGGTGGGGTCAGGGTACCTGGAAGATATACCTGCCACTCTACATTACATCCTGGGCATTTAGGACCCTAAAACTCCCCCCAAACGGTCCTAAGCCAATCAGACGACACTCTGGTCTGAGGAAGACTTAGGCAAAAGGTGGCCGCTTTCAGGGTAAATGGCCAAAGCTCGCACATTTGCGTTAGGGTGTGCTGAGGCCCATCACGGTGTGGGATGGAGCCAGCAGTGAGAAAGGCAGGGAGGGGAGCAGGCACTGCCCATGCTACCAGTCTCTGGTGCAAAATCCAAGCAGTCTTCTAAATCCCTGTCTAGCCTCTAGGTCGTTAGGTAGGAACATTTGTCATTCTTGTTTGGGGGCTTCATAATCACTGTAAAATATTTAGCCATGTGGGATAGGGGCCTCCATCTGGATTCCTGTCCCAAGTCCAGCAAACGTCAGGACCTGGGTGACCGTGGCTGAGGAGTGATGCTAGAGATACTGATTTTTATGTGATATCCCCTAATTTTTAGGTGTTGACAGATAGTTTAATAAGAACAAATGATGCCACCATGGGCACAAACCAAACACGTTTGTGGGCCAGATGAGGACTGTGGGTTGCCAGCTTGAAGCTTCTGCTGCAAAATGATGACAATATCCAGCACCTGCACCAGAATTCACATCTGTACATAAGCTCTGCACAATCTCCTTTCAGATTTAATCATGACATTTCCCTCTGAGACAGGTACTACTGATCCATTTCATAGTTAGGGGAACTGAAGCTTGACAGGCTGGAGGAACAGGTCCCGAACCATAAAACTCATGAGTGGTGACACCAGAATTTGAGTCTAAATCTTTAAACTCCAAGCCCAGCTGACTCTTACAGCATGAGTCATTTCTGCCAACACAGATCAAGCCCCATGATCCTAGAGTACAAGGTACCCTACTTCTCACCCTCATGCAGTGTTTCATGCATGAGGGTGCTGAGACTCCAAGAAGTCAGTTCACTAGCCTGAGATCACATGGTCAGGATGGGTTGGAGCCTGCTGGAACCAAGGTCTGACTTCTCTAGAGGTGGAGTTTTGTCTTGAGAAAGAGAAAGGCTGAACAAAAACAACTCTGTTGGGAAGAGTCTTACCCTCAGCGGAAAGCAGAGGAGCCACAGAGAGACCCTTTTCTTGGCTGCTGTATGTGCAAGTTAGAGCTGTGTGAGGTTGCAATCTGTGCTCAGAGGCGGTGGGGCAGGGGGAGCCTTACCCAGTCCTTTTAAATTAATCAGTGTAAAAACAATCTGGAGAGAGATCCAAGATGGCCGATTAGCAACAGCTCAGGATTGTAGCTCCCAGTGAAACCACAGAGAGCGAGTGGACGCCGCAATTTCAGACGAACTTCTGTTGCTGACAAACTGGGAGCTACCCAGTGGAGGAGCCACACGGGTTGCCAGCGTGACTCTTTTGGCCGGCGCGGCTGTTTTGCCAGTGCCCTGGCATGGCGCGGTGCTTCTCAGTGCGGAGTATACGGGACTGGGTGCCCTTTGAGTCGGGCTCGGCTGGTCCCATCCCCACAAGGAGAACAGCAATTGGAAGCGCTGAGGACTGAGAGTTTCACAGTAAGCACAGCTGAACCTGGGAAGGCCTAGCTCTGTGGGGAAAGGG